>VFXL01000441.1:0-27532 GCA_009761765.1 Phenacoccus solenopsis | reverse complement strand
ACGCTGATGGGTGCTTGCGACGCGTCGCGTCGTCGCATCCATTCAATTATACGCCTATTAAGAAATTATATGGCAGACCACCTGCTACGCACCTACTAATGTTGTAAACAATTATAGTTATCGTTTAGTCGATATTTTCGTTTGGGTGAAAATTTTCGTTTAAAAATTGACGCTTCTATTATTTATAGGTATTATTTTCTTTCACAAAGTACTCTCAATATACCAACTCTCTACCAGCATACGTGTGAGTATATAATCAACTACAATATTGTCTTCATTACTTCATTAGTTTCGCTCTAAGTTTCACAAAAACTGAAAATTCTTTCGTCCTTTGTTTCAAACCCGAAAACGGACCACTTAGTCCGCTTCATCAGCTAAAAATGATTTTTTTGCAAAATTCATAATTTTTAAAGGAGAGATATACTGGCATATCCTACAGCGTGCTAAACTGATATGGGAGTCTTCACATGTTTTCTTGTTTTATTTTAAATCGATTATCGCATGAAAAAAGGACTAAATCAAACTTGGTCGATATTGATGAGATTTCATCAAATTTCATAAAAAGAAAAATTCACTATTTGATGAAATTTTGTTGATCAGAGTTGGTCAAATTATATCTGGTTTTTCATAAAGTTCAGTCAAATCATTTTTTCCTGTGATATTAAAATTGGACTGCATTATGCAACAATGTTCTAAGTGAAATGAGGCGCCATAAACTTTAACTACATCAAGTTTCTGATGTAATGTAAAATATAACAAAGCCAGTCAATCAAACTGAACAAATTTCGCTTGTTTGTCTTTGAAATTATATAAATAACATGAATGACTTCATTCATTATTAGTTTTTCTCATTAAAACAAAAATAAGTTCGATCAACAAGTCTATGGCGCCTCATTTCACTTAGAACATTGATGTGTAATGCAGTCCAATTATACTCCACGAGTCAATACGACCTTGATCTCGAACTGAAATAGAAAAATATCTTTGAAGTTACAGGCATATTTGTGCTTATGCTAGGATGTGGCATTAGTATGTTGAATACTGGTAGAGATATCTGGGTACCTAATTTGATTGATTAACAGAATACGCGTACTTTCCAATGAGTATATGATCAGAATTTCGATCCAGCAGGCGTGTCTCTTAATTAACGGTATATATACAATGACTACACCATATTCCAAGTTTTGACAAGCGATATTTCGCCTGATTAACCTTTCATGTGTTTATCGATTAAATCGTAGGTATGCACGAACGAGCAGGTACTCGTAGTTATTTAAATACCTACCATCCACTTTAAGTACCTATCAATTGAATACTTAGTTACTTGGAGAGTAGAAAATATTGATATATACTTAATTCTTCCATTGTTATTAGTATCTGATAACCTGCAGTATAGTAACACGGTCATTTTATAAAAGCTGAAAAATGCAAAAAATTTATTGCTATGTCTCTAATTTTGGCAATTTTACACTTTCTAGTGATACATTCGTACCGCACGAGTATTGATTAATGGCTATCTTTATACTTAATTATATGTACATTCTTACGCTTATATTTTTCAATACTGCGAAGTTTTTGGGAATAATGGCAATACTGGCGGTTATCGCAGAAATTGCTAAATATTCGCCAATTTTCGTTTTGTTCTATCCTAAAATGCACGAACGCTTACATAATCAGTTTTGGCTTGTTTAATTTTAGTAAAGTATATAGCGATTCTGGTGATGAAAAAAAGAACTAGAATTCACGAATATTTTAATGAATTATGGCGGATTTATACCAAACAAGCGCAAGCAAGGTCTATACAACTTTACAAGGAACACAATCATCATTGTTTAGGCAACTTTATGTTGCTGCAACAGCGTTTAGTATGAATGATGTCATGAATCATTCGTGAAATCAAGTAAATGTAAATGTTCACGAATGAATTGGAGCTGTTTTTAATTATTAGTCAGATTTATGTGGAAAAAATACATTCAACAATGTTATCATCAACCAGCACTTAAAAACGAAAAATCGAGTATGGAGGAGTATTGCCTTTCCGCAGAAAACGATTACGCCAGATACAGATGGAAAGTATGTAATCTATAAATCTATTGACTATTTTACAATGTTACATAATTTCCTTCGTGAATTGATGTAGAAATATTTTGGCTAGATAATTTCAATACGAAAAGGGCTTTCGATTTCGACGAGGACGAGTACACTAAAAGACCGTAGTAGTGTATTTCACGAACAATAACCACACATGGAACATGATCAAGGATCTGGTATTGGAAGCTAAAACGATGCAAGTATTAGGTATCTTCATTATGATGTTCACGATTCTTATTTATTGTATTCAAACTTATTTTATTTGCAGCAGTTTTGAGGAAACGTATGATACGAGTGTCAGTACCCAAGATTCAGATGCAAGTTATATCGGAGATATAAATCCCATGTTTATGAATATTCGAACTATAATGGAAAAGATGAAGTGATGAACTATAGGAATAGTAAGTGAAAACATTGATTATGTAAATATGTATAGTGTTTGAAATGAAATCAATTGTAAGAAGATTCATTTTTCTTTTCATCTTCAGTTATTCTAAACAACGATGACAAAAAAGCGTTGGTGTACGTGATAAATGAAATTATACGAAGTAAACACTATGCCAAAACCACTCAGCTTCGCATCATAAGTGAATTAGTGAAACTAGATCCATTATTTCATATATACAAGTTTTTAAAGTAATATAGTAAATAGATAAGCCTTTGTTTAAAGAATAAAGTAATAAGAAACAATTCAAGTGTACAATTCTTTGAGCCAGAAGATTCGATACATGTAAATTTCAATTCTTGAGTAAGTACATCGAGAGGAGAAGTCATCATCAAACTCTTTTTATTATGAAAAATACCATGAAGTGCGTAAAATCGCCTATCTGATGAGATTTCCTATATTTCTACGATGTTGGAGTCGATGTTAGAAAAGAAAGATAGGTTCCTACTTATCAAAGTGGTTGAAGATAGACTTAGTAAGTCGATTCGGTGGGGAAGGGGATTTTTTTTGTGTAAAGATAAATACGGCTCTGGGATAAGGATGACAGTCTCGAACTTTTAATCTCACATTACACATATGAATTATTTTTGATACTTTTCTTGCATTTTGTATTCTCGATTTTTCATACCATTTTTTTTTTTTTTTTTTTTTTTTGCTATTTTCATATTTGCTATGTCTAATGTTTTCTGCATTTCTGTTTAAACGTAAATTGTTTAACCTTGTTTAAATTTTTCTTTAGTGCATTTTTACACAAGTATTACTTCAAAACCGAGATATTATGTAAAATATGTTTTTTGTGATATTGTACATCATCGGATTTCGAACTCGAAAATTTTCCATATGGTGTTCGCATGAGCATAAGAAAGTCATTGGAGTCATTTTCTCTTGGAAGACGTAAAGTATCGTATAAAGTTTTAATATTCATCATTTTTTTAAGCGATAACTTTTCTATTCATACATACCTGGAGACCAAAATTAGTTTCGACAATCGACGTTGTAGTAGAATGATAATTGATCCGGATTCATCTGTTTATATAAATTTTTTGTTATTTGTTTAATATGCCGAAATTATTGTTCCATTTTCTTTTTTAATTGTCGCCTTGGTGTAAAAATTTTAACCTTATCTATTTATATAATTATGTAATTTTGATCATAATCGGTCACATTTTATCAATTTATTTTGTTTTTTGCTTATCATTTTAAAATAGATGTCCAGTCATATTGTGGCGTAGGGCCACATGTTAGCCACCTCACCACGCAGAGGAGAGGTGTAAGAGGGGCGGGCTGAAATGCCACTTGAGGCTGTAGCAGTTGCTACCGCCATACTCACCATATAGGTGAGCTCAAGAGGGCTTTACATTTTGAGGTGGTGCATGCACCACAGGAAAAGAACACCTATTTCGAGTTTAACTATATTTTTTATTGATTAAACTACAAAAACAAGAATCCTAAATGAAGGCACCTATTTTACTCTAAGCTACTATACATATAATACAATGGTACTTTACGTATCTTTGAATTTACGCTTCGTCCGGATGACGACTAAGATTCCATCTTGATGATACCAACAACGTGTCACAATGATAATGGCACTTACACACGCGGATATTGTTTTTATAAGCGATTTACAAGAACGCGATTATTTATTTCATATTGAAATCATCGATACAAACGCGAATATAAAAATGAAGATCGTCACTCTCGAAAAGTATTAATTTTGATAGGCAGAGCCTATTTACATATTCGACACGTTTTTTAACACTCAACGATGGAAAAACACATTATTTCTCGAAGTACATATACGAATGCGAGATGTACATACAATGAAATGGAAAATGAACTAACTTGGTACCTATGTAGAATGGCTTGTTCGTACAACGTACGATCGCCAGGACTATATCAAAGTCGGAAAAACCCCATATCTAGTTTTGTGATATGAATATGACGTCGAGAGTATTTCTTTTACCTATCGAACGTATAATTTAGTAGGTCATATTCATAAGATCAGAAAGAGAATAAATTTTGAATTTTTCTAGGGTACCCGGGGTCTCCAATGCCACAATATTGATGTCTGCATATTTTTTTTTTTTTGAAATGTTAAATTGCCTTGTCATTTATAACTACGTAATTTTTCAGCTTAATCATGCATATTCTTATTAATTTTGCTCTTGTTTGCCTTTTGAAATAATTAATATGTTATATTGATGTTTCCTAACTTTTGAGAAATTTCTATCTAAATCGCAGCGCTATTCATAATTCTCTCATTTTTTATAATGGTGGGTTTCTGTTCAAGTGCAAAAATACTTTCTTACCATTGTGGATTGTATCATAAATTCTGATTTTTATTATTGCCGAATAATTTTGGTGTTGGTAGTAGAATTTTTCAGTGCGATTTTGATAACATTTATTTCCAAAACTCTACTATTTTTTTTATTTTTTTCTTTTTATTTTATTTTTTTAGGTATAAATCAGTTTAGATTTGATTAGTTTGATGATATTTCATATATTTTTGGTAATCTTACAGCATTTAATATTCATGATACTTGTATGTATTTTTCTAATATCTTGATGTTGTCTGGTTTATATGTGTTGAAAAAATTCTAATCTGCAAACGGGGTATTCTTGACCGAAACGGGAAGCGCTTCCAGCGACGGCAGGAGTAATTTTCACCAGATTGTCAATTTGAGTATTGTATACGCTCATATATGTATCATTTTTTTTTTTGCAAACTGAAGAAATTAAGATATGTTGAATTTTTTTTTCGTTATATTATGAGTATCTTCTAAATTCTGGTGCTCGTTATTTTAAAATTTATTTTTCCTTGTTTACACATGCATTTATCTTACCTTGCGTCGTATTTATTCTATGCCTTACTATAAGCCGAAATAAAATCTGTTAGCAGGATCTTTGATTATTAGCTGGGTTGTTATTATTATCATTGCGTGCTTTAAATATATGTACGCTAAAGCTATCTATGTAGGGCGGTTTTACGTGTAACAACCAAATTTAGCATACAAAAAAGTTTCAACATAAAAGATATAAATTAATTCTTCTTTTTTTTCGGAGAGGCTTGATTTGCCGAAGGACAAAGATTCAAATTGAGACATTCGTTACATTTTGGTCCTACTGGTTTACATATCTGTTGACCAAATCCAACTAATAAAAGGTTTATTTCGAACCATAATTTCTCAAGTAACCATGCTTCCAATGCGATTCTAATTGCTTTTGGAGTTTTTGTGGGTTTAGGTAGCCATTTCAAACAATTTACTATTTGATGAACGTGTGTATCCCCCCCTCAATACCGCTGACCACTCCCCAGGCACTCTTCATACACAAATAAGCCATTTTTGGACCAACTCCGGGCAAAGTACAAGGTAATTCAGGCGTGTTTGGGATATCACCGTCGTATTTTTCTTTCAGAATTTTCGAAGTTTCTTTAATATACTTCACCTAAGGTTGAAACGAATCCACCTAAAATTGGATTCGAATCCGAATCCACAAATCACTGCATTTTTTTGGATTCGAATAGGATTCGAATAAATCCAACGTTTTCGTGATTCGAATCCAAGTCGAATCCACGAATCCATCATTTTTTCAGTGAAATGGTAAAAAAAAGAGCAAAAAATGGCTTATACCCAGTACCTACCACTGTACTAAAGTTTCAATTTTAAAGACGATTATTAATTAACTCTGAAAAATATGAATTTTTTCCGAATATTTAATTGCTTGTTGCTTCAGTAAGTTCAATAAGTAATAATGATTTTTACAGTTGCTGTACTCCAACTCCGAACTTCAACTACTTTTACTTTTCAAACTCATGCTTATACCAACAGATTCCGCGTCGTCGTTATCGTTAGGCCGGTTAAGCTCATCGTTTTTTGATGGTTGAGCCGGCTGAGGAATGAGATCAGGTTCAGGAGGTGGTGGAAGATCGTCGATCGATTCCTCCACAAGTTTACTATAATTATCCATTTAAGAAAATTTCACATTTCACCATTCAACTCAAGTAAAAATAGTAAAATAATTCGAAATTGAAATTTCAAAATTTTCTACATCCTATTCTTATTCCTATCCTATTCCCGCTCTCGTCTTTTTCTCTTTTTTTTTTTAAATTTGACTTTCAATATAGAATTTTTTTTCGAATATTCGAAATTTCAAATGAATAATTCGCAAAGCCAAAGATAATTTTTTTAAAAATAATAGTAACGCCAGTAACGGAAATAAAAACGAAACAATGAACGAATCCGTCGAATCCATCAAAACGATTCGAATCTGGTTATGAATCCGAACAGTTTTTTTGGATTCGAATCATAATACGAATCCATTATCTTTTAGTGGATTCGAATCCTTTACAACCTTGGTTTAGTAGGTGTTTAGTGTTTTGGTGAATATGATCGTACTTTGGTTTGGATCGTACTTATCCCACAATATCTACTGCATATTATCGTAATTAGTTTTCAATAATGTTCCAAAGTTCCATTTATCGATAAATTTTTGATAATGCATAATGGATATTCGTTACGGTTATTGCGGTTTTTCAAAAGATCCAATAGGAAATTGTGTTAATTTGGTGATATTTATGCTTCATTTTTCGTTTTAAAAACCTCCGATTGAAATTCATCGTGAATTAAAGTTTATGTATGGTTGATAAACTTAATATTGGTTCTACTCGTACATTTTTGGAGGTAGTGCCGGTTGTTTGAAGCCCATTTGGAGTTTTACGATGAAACTTGTTCGGTAATTAAATTTTAGCCTTCAGAAAACTACAGCCAACTTGGATTGTGTGAAGCACGAAGGGCGAGAAGGAATCACCAACCACTCGCGCTCAGGTAGGTCTAGCGAAGTAGCTAACTTCCGTGTTGTATGACCGGAGGGTGTAATTCTAATTGATTTTATGGAGAAAGGGATTAAAATAGAATGTTATCAACACTGAACAAGAAAACACGCATTGACTACGTTCCAATTGACAATAATCAGCAAAAAAAAAAAAAAACAAGGAAAATTGTTTTGTGGAGTGTTGATTTGCATGAGAACACTCATCTGTACATCTCGCATGATAAATGCGTAAACGAAATGAGTGATTATGCGCAGAATAAAAAAGGGTCCAAATTTTTCAGATCCTAAATCTAATATTTGTAATTTCTCGCAATTTTTAAGTAAGGAACCTTACTTTTTGAGTGACTCTCATATCGGGTTCGTACTCCATAGTCGGAGCGGGGGCTAGCAAAGTCCAAAAAAATAAAAAGAAATCGGAAACTAGAATATGCTGTTTGACCGAAAATCAAACTTGACAATCCTATTACCGCAGTACTATGTATCGTCATCTTTTTCGTACTTTTCTGATACTGTTTCCAACTTTTTATGAAATATATGTGATTTTGTTTTAAAAAATCAATCGTTTTGAAATTAACAGGAATTTTGATATAGAAGAGGGGAGGTTAAAAATGGTATGTATCACGGATATTTGAGCCTCAAAAAGTGTTGCCTTACGTACATTTCTTCTGCCCCACTTAAAACAAAGCGCTGGCTACGAGTCTGTCTTATATTAGGGAAAATATACATAAATGAGTAAACCTACATCCATCAGGGCTAGGGAAAGCCTGAATTGATCAAGAGACAGAAAATGATTTTAAAGTCCTCCTTTTTTATTTTTTCATATAACTTATGATAACTTTGGAAAAAAAATGAATAAAAAGAAATTATGATTAGAGTTGTGAAAATTCTCATGGTCCAAAATGCAGGTTCCTAGGACCTATCAGATACCTAGTATCATGCGCAATCTGCTCCTCTTGACTTTCCTACTTCCCAGCCTTGCCTATATATACTTGAAGATGTATGTGTTATGCACTACGTATACCATGTGGCATTTGAGGTGAAAATTCATTCGACCATCTAATACAACACCATCTGAACAATAAAACACGCGATAGGTATAAGATATGCCTAGCATGTTTTTTAGATACTTCTGAAATACTATAGTAAAAGCTATCACAAAATAGATTGGTTCATTAAACGGGTTCGTTGTCGGAGAAAAATTCAATAAATTTGTGACGCAATAAATACATCTGTTAAAGAGCCATATCCCGGTAAAGATCTTGAACGGTTTGATAAGCGAATCACTCGACGAACAATAGAATCGTATAATAAGATTACGGGTTCGAGTATTTTTTTTCTCTTTCTGTCTGAATGAAGGAATGATAACAAACAGTTTAGATATTTTTGGTAGTGGTACCTATAACTACCTATAGGCGCTTTTTACACGATGTTAGAAAATAATGTTTCTAGTTCTAACTCCTTGCCTGTTAGGTGCTCTTGAGATGTCTACAATTCTACATTGAGAAGGCATCTTTAATTTAGTGCACAAAATAATATGTCGAAACACCTCTCCATCTTTATCTTCGCGGGCCCAACCCAACATGAGTAACAAAAAGCAGTAACCAAATTATGTAATGGCTGGTTTAACAAAGAATTTATAGATATGGTGGTAGCCTAAGTTCGTTTTGAGGCGCATATAAACATTGACGCGCCGAAAGTCAGTAAATAAGTCTAACCAACTTATTGTGGATTGTTTAACACTGCTCTCTTCGTCTTATAAGGTACCTGAGTTTACTTTAATCACTTTTTTATCATCATATGCAGTTTATGATGTTAAAGAGAAACAACCAATCATAGATATCACTACGAATTTGAAACACAGAATACACGACAATGAAACGAAAACTCAATGATATTAACGATTTATATTTTTGCGTTAGTCGTTGATAAATTAATGGTCCTCATAACATACGAAAAACGTTACTAGACCCGTTTTCATTTTGCTGGGCTTGCCGAAGAATATGGTGTTTTTAGAAGTGGCCTTGACTATATCATAACGTGCCCTACAGAGTGTGCGTATATTTTCCCAGATTAATAAGAGTATTATCAAGCGAATGAGGTATGAAGTGTGATAATGATTTATTTAAAATTAAGGTTTTAAATAAGGCCCAGCCTGGTGGTATGGCTCAAGCTTCGTGCTCGCTGGGACTGTAATGAATCAGGAAGTTGTTTGAACTGATTGACGGTGTTTATTCTCCCAGCATAGGTTATACACTCAATTTCGTCCTACTACATAGCTGTAAGATAAAATTTATATGATACAAATTTTGTTGCGATTTCTTGTAGCGAAATTGAGAAATTGGGAAACTGATCATAAAATGTAATTCCACTTCCAAATAAGTAATTTATACTTATATTCGCTCAGTTTTGAACTTTTGATACTATTAAATAAACGTAAAATAATTTCTCGATTTTGAGTAGAACTCCAAATCCAATAATGAGATTCTTGTGTCATTATTTGCAGTTTTCTCTTAATTTTGAGCCGCGTTTAAGATACTTTCATGGGCAAATTATTCAACATTTTCTTCATTCATTTTCCTGTTGAAATAGGTGAGTCTTATTATATTCCTATTTAACATAGTAAGATTCAAATTGACCTTTTTTGAAGCGCAATTTGCTAAAGGAAGGAAGATGATAGAAAAAAATTGAGAGGTATTTTGGATGAATGAAAATAAAAATTTAAGGTGCGATCACTCTCCACGTACTTATGGGCATTTGAAGAAAAGTGAGCCTTATTACTGAATATAACCTCATTTTTTAAACAGAAAAATTGTACTATTGAATTTAGGTAAAGATGCTCGTTAATTCCTAAGTACTTATAAGTGATTAACCAGAGGGTTCGACATGTGAAAATTATCACAAAACCGGACAGCGGAAGAAGCGCTATGCAACCCTTGCTACATCGAAGCAAGATGCAGCGCTTTCATATCTCTTGTCCAACATTTTGAATACTTGCGATTCTGAAGGGATAGGAAACACGATTCTATCATTATTATTTTTCACTTCTTGATTTTTCTTTTTTATATAGATTTATTCTTTGGAGATGTATTCTGAGTGATGATATTTTCTTTCCTAGATCACATTTTAGCATCATTGATTAATAAAGGTAAAATCCATCGTGAATATCGAAGTTGATGTATGGTCAGCGTGATGATAAACGTAATTTCTATTACATGTACATTTTTCGACTTGGTGCCGGTTGTTCGAAGTGCCATATTCAAATTTTAGCCCTCAGAAAACTATATTCAAGTTGAATTTGTTTTTACTTCATGCTCATTTCTGTTGAGCACGAAGGACGAGACGAAATCACCAATCACGCGCGCTCAGGTACGCCTAACGTAGTGAGTGACGTCCTCGTTCTGAGATTTGGAGGTTGAAAATTTGGGTGGTATTCTAGGATTAATTAATTACATTGTGTGTATTTTCAAATTTGCTTCAACGGATGGTGGAAAATTTAAAACTCGTATATGTATGCTTGGAGTTGCCTATAGGTAATAGGTAGGCAGACGATTGTTGGTAAATTAATCGTTCTACGACCTCTTGAACATTGGCATAGGGGAAATGTTAAAAGTTGAAATAAAAATATCGTGACTCGACAAATAACGTAACGACATGGCAATCATGGCGTGATGGCATCACGCACGTTCTTCGCCAATTAAAACGATTTAAAAATAATGTTTTATTCTTCTCCAGCCCACTTCGCGGCGCAACGAGCCAAACGCGAATGTTTCGTCACACGCATTCGAGCAACGACCAGCGAGCAGCCAAAAAATAACAAACAACGCGTTTGTTCTGTGTAATCGGGTCCTTTGAAGGTAGACAACTGACAAAAAGGCACTTTAAATACGAAAACTACAAAATCATTGGGAATGATTTTCATTGCTGGAGGGTTTTAAGGTGTCATTTGTAATGGATCTGGTAGAGGCCGTTCGGACCCGAACAGCGATACTAGATAGTATCTCTGTTAAAGGAGAAGGAGCAGTGGAGACTGTGGTGGTATAACTTGCATTTTAATCTTGTTATTTCTGATCTAATACCGTGTGCGTTCTTTTGAGTTGTGCCTCTTCGTAGCGCGCTTATCGATGGTTATCTTAACTGCTGGTATACATGTCTGATTTGTCACCGACAACCGATTTCGGTACTCGGCAATCGGCACCAGCCACCACCAACACGCTACAATGTTATACATTATGCAGGATTTTTCGGAAGTCTCTTGGCCTTTGCGTTACCGATGTCGAAGGCCAAGAAATACGAATAAATTTTTACCGAATTACGTAAATTACACATCTGATCGCGTCCGCTATTTAAATCATTTCTTTCGAAGACACTTTTCCTGTCTTGTTTTCTCGACGAAACGGGAGACGACATTACCATTATCAATATCGCATTTCAGCCTACCTGTTGGTATATATGCGTACAATTACGTGCATACGTTTACGCTCGCATATTTTGGTGAATACACGTACGTCGTACGTATCTAATATGTTTGATGGCGATTTTAGTTTCAAAATACGATGCTCCAAAAATCCCGTAATGTCAGAAAGAACCTGGATGTGAAAAATATATAATCCGATAAATCGGTTGCGTAAGTATACCGCATAGCATGTATTAAAAGCATTAATGAAGCGCATCGTTGCGACCCACGACCCACCAAATATTACGCGATCCGATGAATTGCTGGGGCATTTATCGGCTCGTTTACGTTTAGTACTCTTACGGTCGCCTCGCTTCGGCTCAACACTATCCGACTATGGGTATGGGTGTATTATGTAAACGTGGCGCGGCGTTAGCGTGAAATTTCATAAAATCCTTACCATTCATACAGGGGTCAAATTCGATGTTAGTTAAGTTATGGTTTATACCGCATCTCACCCTACTTATTGGTCAACATATATATAGAAAATAACTGGAAATAGAATATCGTGCCACTCTGCAACCATCCCTTCGATAAATACAATAAAACTTTTCGAGTGGAATTAGCGAAGCTCCTTTATATTGTATTTGCCGCCACGCCGCGGCTGTTGGGTACAAAGAATTACAATGCATACAAGGCGGAACCGGTAGGTAGCACCACCTAACAATCTCGCAATGAATATTTAAAATAAAAATAGTCTCTCTTATTTTATTCTTTTTTTTTTCACGGTCCGCAGTATCGCCGTATCGGTGGGGATGAACGATGAAAATGGAAAGAGGGTGCAAAGGATGGATGGAATTTTGAATACGATTTGCGACCGTGCTCTTCACGGTGTACGTATCGTATATACTTTGGGTTTCCACTAATCTGCTCCTATTACAAGCTGTCAAGTGTAAAAGTAATGCAACCATAATGGATAACAGGGGATTTTTTTCTAAAGCGCTGTTTTTATGTTCTACTCTTGGTCTTGGTAATTGGCGGTATTTTCTGTATTCAACTTGTTGAATAATGCTACCGAACGCGTATACCGTATACGTGATTATTAACTAACGTCTGCTTAGCTTTTCCATCTTTTTCTTTCTCGGACCACGTAGCCTTCCTCCCTCCTCCCACAAGGACGACTTGGAGGATTTGTTTTCATGTGTTTTTACATTCCCATAACTGCGTATAGGTATTGATACTAGATAGGCACCTACGTATACCTCTATACGAGTTTATGTGAGTACTGTATCTGCTTTAGATATAATATAAATATACTTAGTACATATGTATCAAGTTTCGATAGCAAAATTCTTCGGGCACTCAGTTTGTATGAATTATTTTCAATTTTCGTTATACAGAAATCCTCTTAGCTAGAAGGCGTGGTGGGAAAAATCAATCGGCTTCAACACTCCAAGATCCTAGCGATCGAGGAAGGAATTCACAAACAACATAGTTAGCGTACCACATACCAAGAATTTAGCATCAGCTGAATATCAATTGATTCAATTTTGATTGGTAGCTATAAATCTAGTATGGTTAATTTCACAAATTTCAGAACATTGACCGTGTAACGAGCGATAATCGGTGCAAAACTCGATTCCCTATTACAGCGAGCGGTACGTTGTCGGCGAAGTCTAACCGGTTAGGCTTCGCGGAAGTTCGGTCGTCGGAGCTTACGAGAATATAGCCGAAGTTTCGCGAAAAGCTTTCGGGAAGTTTCGTTCGACGGCATCTATCTTGGCTTGGGGAATAGGGTAGTAGTCTGTACATATGTTTTCTTTTATTTTCTGAGACCATTGTGCTTGGTTTATGAAGCCTTATGTATTTAATCTTTTAATGATTTGAGCTTGTGCTCCACTTATTTTCTCTTAATATTCGCTTACTTGCTTATACAATTTAACTTCGTGCTTTTTTGCATTTTTTTTGCTTTTGCATTCGGTATATTTTTTTTTTTTGCGAGTGTATTCCTCGCTTTTATTTTATTTTATAATAGTAGAACACACGATATTTCGCAAGTATATCTTCTTTTTATTTTATTTTTCTCTTTCTCTTTGGTGTTACCGATTTACATCGAGTGAGTTTTTATGGTTTAGTTATTTTAATATGTATTTCATATGCTTCATACCTATGTATTTTTCTTTATCATTTTATTTTTTTTTATTTTTTTTTTATGGAAGAGAAAAAACCATTATTACAAATATATTGTTTCTATCATTCGGTCCATGGTCATTACCCATTGTTGGTTTTTTTTTATTTGGAGGACGTAATCCTGAAGATCCTCACCATATCATCCTGCAGGCGTTTTCATTTTATCTTTTTTCTTCCTGTTATTAAATTATCGGGTATATGGCATCTAGTTGTCGATAAGTCTTATAATAGTTTTATCGGTTAAAAAAAAAAAAAAAAAAAAAAAAAAACTGAAACCATTCGTTTTAACCGAAAATAATATTGGGTTTGTTACACTTTAGTTGAAATTGTTCCATTATACAAAGTAGATGTTTTTTATCTTCTTTGGCAAATTTCAATCATTTTTTGCAGTTGGCACTTCTACTATGGACTACAGCACGTTTCGCGACCTTCGAAAAGATTATTTATTAATTACATTTCATTCGTGCGTATGCTCAACGTAATGTCAATTAAATATTCGCATAATATTCAAAAAGTATCGATATTTTTGGAGAGATTTTGAACAGAATATGTTTACTCGGTACGAAATTTTGCGATACTTTTAAAAATATTTACTTACGTATATTTTTTTACCGCGTTCATCTTGAGCCGATTTCAAATGAAAGTAGCTCAAAAGTAAACGCATTATTTTGAAAACGTCATGAAATTTTAACAAAAAAACGTTCTATTCGCAATTTTACCGAAATCAATGCTTTTTGAGTGATATGCTAATTAATTAGCCCTATACGTTGTACAGCAATGGAATATGAATAATTTTTTCGAGGGTTCCGCAACTCGCCACCTAGCGCTCTAGTCAATTGTGTAAAGGCTAATTCAAGGCTAAACATAGAGAACATGTCCTTGATAGCGTCGGCTATGTTTAAGATCGTTCCATTTCTTCAATGGAAAATATCTGTCTCGTATTAAAAATGCGTGTACTAGGTTGATTTTTTACGTTCGAAAAACGTTCCGCAGTCGTCCGATTATATAATGGTCTAATTGTAACAGTTTCGCCTCATTATTACGCCCAAATACAAAATAGCGGAATATATACGCTCGAGAAGGCTTTAAAGTACGTCCCACTGAGGAGTATAATAGATAATGCATATAAAATGCACAACTGCACACACGAGTCTGGAAGCTTGCCTCTTGTTGTATATGGTTGCCAGGTGGTTATTCACGAGAAAAATGCTTTTTACAAAGAAACACCCCCGAATAATCCTCTTTTCATGGAAGTGGCGAATAACTGTGTCAAGAGTTGTAGGGAGGAGTGATTACTGTTTGACTATTGTGCTTACAAAGCGGCCCGCAGTGTGCACGATTTTCGAGTTCATTTTATATAAACTACTTATTATGTACGTAGCATCGCGTCTTGAGGTAACCTGTTAAGTCGTAATTTGTTATGTGCATGTTCGACGCACTGGAAATATGTCAATTTATTGATACGGTTAGCGTTAGGCGGTTCAGGTTCGGCGAAAAATTATGAAATATCCGAAGAAAGATGTAAAATCGCCATTAATAACTGTTTAATATAATATTAAGTAGGCATCGATTCTACTTCGAATGATTCGAACAATGAACTGTATTCGCGCGTGGATTCAAAAATAAAAAACTAACACAGGAACACTGATCTGTTGATCTGTATATATGTGAGCATCTAAGTAACTATATACGACGTAGATAACAGACATAGCTATATATATTTAGGTAAACGATGATTGAGCGATTTTCTACTTCGTTTCAAAAGAAAGCTATTGTTTCAAGCTATACTCGCGCTGAATAGGATGCCGTCGATTCATGATGCACTACCTCAGATACCTATTGACGAGAAATCGATCACATTATCGAAAAGAAGGTGTACATATTAAATATGTATTTATTCAAAATCGAGTCGAATGTATGGAATATTTTGAACGGTACGGTAATCCGGTTGTTGGTGGGCAGTGAGCATTGGGTATATACCAAAAGCGGAAGAAGACGGATGCTTCATTCTGCCTAGCAGTGCGAAGCGAACTCGAAAAGATCCTCTTACGTGGTAATAAGTTGAAACTACCGCTCGCCACGTCCCAGTCATCGATCGATAATTAATAATCGAAAGAATGAAAAATGATGCGCCATATCGGATCGAAGTAATATTTTTCAAACCAGGACGCTTTACCAACCCAAAATCAAGAAGAAACGTAAGGAAAAAGAAGACAACAAAAGTGTGCATACACAATAGAGATAGCAAAAGTACTTTGTTTCTGTAGATAACGATCTCTACGAACTTTATTCCCCGTGCAACTCTTCTATTTTTTGTGATTATTGTTATTACAAAGGAAAGTATTAAGTAAATACCATCATTAATAATATCCTACCGCTATGGGCACGTCGTGTAAAGTCTCTTCGGCGTGCTTGAACCGCTTACCGTTACCTATTCGATCGGAATAGTAAACCGCACCTTTAAAATGTTAATTCAGTCGTCGCTATTGATCGACCGAGAAAAATTCAACGAGGTAAAATTTTCTATAGTTTTTGAACTGTGAAATTCGATTACAGCAGCAATCAGCACTTGAGTGTGATGTCGCTTATTGGAATGCAGGAATGTGATGGTGTAAAAATTGTTACATGTATGTCAAATTGTAAATTAATAAATTGGAAATAGGAAACGTACATATGTGCTTGTAAAGATACGGTCCACAGAGGGAGGGCCATTTACCTGTACGAGCCCCCTTTACCAACGCAGCCAAACGTTGGAGGTACTACCATCGATTTCTTTCAAATTTTCGATGAAATAACACATATACATAGAACAGCAAGTTATTGCGCTCACATTGAATGACAGGAGTCGTGTAATTAGTTCAGAAATTATCGCAGGGTTCGCAGTGATCTAACTTTGTCATCTCAAACTACGTTTATAGTCGTTTTAACGTAAATAATTCAACTATCTACGTATAAGCATAACTGCTATAGAATAATACGCGAGTATAAGGCAGAAATATGCTGCGAAAGAATTTTTAAGGAAGGGCAATAAAGAGAGATAACAAACTCAATTACACTATTTTTCCAGCTTATAAAAATTTATGCCAGTATTTAAAAAAAAAAAAAAAAAAAAAAAAAAAAAAAGTCACCTGGTGTACTTTCAATTTTCTATCTACACTTTATAGTGCGATTTGCCAAATTTGCCTTCCTAAATTTGCTATCTTGAATTTAGTCCAACTATCAAGAGCTATCATTCCCCCTTCTTTTAGACCGTAAGTCTCAGGTACGTATAAGTTATGTATGAAATTGACTGTTCTTATTGGCTGATCACCTTCATACAAATTATTTGTTCCCATATCAGATTTTACGACTAGAAACGAAGTTTATTAATATGCGTAAACCAGTTCTAATCGTAATAGTGCTTCGCTTCGATATTGGTTGAAGCGTTCGCCAAACGTGATTGGTTATCGATTAAATTAGATGCAGTTTGGAATTCCTTCTTTTCGTTTACAGCAGGTCCAATATTACTCGCATCTAGTGTACCTACAGTCCTATACTATATTCGCTTTCAAATTAAATAGGCACTCGTGCACGTGTGAAAGGCATAAATCAATCCTAATTCCTAAATATGGAATTCTTCTAAAAAACACGTTCTTGCTCTCTTTCCTATGAAAATCTGCAGAATGTTGGTGTCTACCAACCTTTTGTATTTATCTAAATAGTCATCTTTTAATGAGATTACTTTTTTGAATTATATATAACTTACATACGAGAGAAGTTGACAAAAAATATAGAATACATACAGTAAATTGTGACGTGTCTAGAAAATTTGAAGTTCTCAATTTCTCCTTACCTTACAAGCTATTTATTAAGTTACAACTTCTACGTATTCATACTATACAGTCACAACGAGATGGGTAACAATGATTATTGTTATTTATCACTTTTACAGGATAATCTCGAGAAGAAAAAAAAAGCATGCAAGTATTTAAAACGCCTAAATGATGAAATTAAAACTGTACCAAAAAAAAAAAAAAAAAAAACTAAAAAAAACTGTCAAGTCCAAATCACACAAATCTCTATTTTCCACGCAGTTGAGAATTATTTTCCTGAATTACCATATTTATTTCATATTTGAGGAGGTGGAAAGCAAAACGCAGTAACTCCATTTTTCACTTTTTGGAGTTAGCATCATTGTCTTAAGTAAAATTCAACGAAAAATTCAGTGGTACCATCACCAGAACGCTATCGTGATTTTAAACGCCTTAAAACTGTAGAAACGTTTGCATAATGCTGTAAAACGCAGCAATGTTGTGTTAGACATTTTTGTGTTTTCCCAAAAAAGTGAAAAATGAAGTTACTGCGTTTTGCTTTCCACGTCCTCATTTTATAATGCTAATCAAATTTTCCATTCAACGCCAATTCACAATTTTTTAAGTAAATAATTTCGGATACGAGCTCATTTAGATTTATCTAGTAAAAGTATGGATGAAAATCCTATACGCTTCACCAGGTTTGCATTGATTACTCCAATAGACTGTGAGAAGCTTCCTGCGTTCAGTTTGAAAGAACCTAGACGCTTTAATATAAATATAAAATGTCATCTTTTTTTTAACCTTAAATTTATTTCGAATATGTGCAAAACAACTACATATAATTCAGTGGTCTTCCATTTTTCCAAATTATATACTGATTTTATGATAATTAGATATCAACTTCTTTATTGAGCCGGTATTGATGAGAGGTCACTGATGTTTGTAATTTCGCATTGGATGATACCTACTCGTACGAATCAAAAAAGAATTAAAATAAAAGAATTCGAGGAAAAAATACGTATAAGCACAAAAAAAGTAGATGGGATTACCTAATATATACTACATATATTTTTAATTTTATTAAAATGAGTTTTTTCGTTGCGATCTCGTACGTCGTACCTCTTCCAGTTTTTTTTTTAATCGTTTCTTCGTCTCGTTCGAATGTTAATTACACGAGAAAAGGTTGTTGGATGTCGGATTACGTCGCCGGAGTCAGAGTCGGAAAGCACGTTGGCCGCGTTAAATCATTTATAAAATAGCCGCCCGCGAGATTTGCATTTTTAGAATATTTACCGCGTTAACATAATATCATTGAAACGTAATCGCCGGTATGCGGGATAACCGAACGGCCAAATAAGAACTAAAACAGAAACATTAGATATCATACAGTGTATAGTGTGTACTCCGCACTATGCGCTCTGCAGCCTATAGTCTGCTCTAGCCACTAATTTGATAACGAGCGAACTACGTGCACGTCGCGATGGAAGGCAAAACTGAATCAAAACGAGTAGATACTGCAGGCAACTAAACCTATAGCTACGCATGTACTTTGCAACTCCGAGATGGCTTGCTGACTTGGTGCCTACTGGCAAACTGGCTTCCGGCTAGTTCGCAAATCGGAGTTCAATCAGTCGGCGACGAACAGTTTGATAAAAATTCGAAGAAATGAAAATTTGTTCGTGAACTGTTGCTACAAAAGACCAACGTAAACCTCATTTAACATTTTCGACGACAGTCTCGAATGGAACCGAACGGAATGGACTGCAATGGAATGGAAATGACGACGAAAAGGAAACAAAACCGATAGAACGTTAAGTAAAAGTGGCTTATCTCAGACTAGATAGATAAAAACACAAAAACTGCGCGCATAAAATTCGATTTAACTTTAACAAACGAATTCCAAGAACGAATAAAATACATTGACGCGGCGGTTATTGGTGAAGGAAGAAGAAGAAGAAGAAGAAGGAGGCGACGACGACCACGATGACGACGACGAGCAAGCGGAGAAGAGGTAATAATTGGTTCGTGAAAATTCTTTGTCGAGTCGCGGAATAGGCCACGGCCCGATGCTGGAAGGGGCACGAAGAAGGGAAAAAAAGCATTTCCTTAGTATGAGACGAAAAACGTATTTGACCACCCTCGTAAGGTGATGGTTTACACCCTCGCAAATAAACACACACACAAGCACACTGGCACTTTTACGAGGAGAAAAGGTCGAAAAGTCATATATCTCGGCTGTCAAAGATAACAGCGTTGATGCCACCTGGAACTATTAACTAGCATTTTACAAATGCTATTCAATTCGAATGCTAAGATTGAATTTTAGATATACGTATAAAGTTCCCCTTTTTTCACCGTGTAGCGCGAAATAGATAAGTTCCCAAATCGTTTTATGTTTTTATCGCGCTATCCTATCTGTATCTGTATAGCATTTTCGAATAACGCCGAATGCGCACGGCGCGCCACAATCAACCGGATAAACTGTTCTGTTTTCTGTTTGATTTTCATTACGTACCGTAGTCCAAGCGTTCATTTGTACTGAAATTTGCGCATCGCGTCGCCATTCACTCAGTATATTCGGGTCTTTCGAGTGTCTTTACTTTGTACCCCACCTCTATGATGATCAAGCTACTACATATACTATTGGGCTACTATTGTAGCCAACCCTTACCACCTGACCAATTAATAAGCTTCCATGTGACGCTTTTAGTTGCGGAAATGCTCTATCACCGTAAGTTTGTTCGGGCGACCTACTCAAACTACTCAAAGTAGCTTAACTTACTAAAACGCGTTCGGGCGACTTCAAGTGCGCTACATATTTTTTTATAAGCTACTAAACTTACAACAAGAATTTTGTGCAGTAGGTTACTCAAAACTAACTTACTTATTTTTGCGTACCCTACTACATTGAGTAGTTTGAGTAGGTGGCCCGAACAAACTTACCACTACTCAAGTAAGTGTTCTTGAATACCATAATTGGAGTTGAGTGTTTAATGAGCATGCTCAGGCTCTCAAATATTTTGACAACGTTGAAGCTAGAAAACAGAAACCCTTCTATATTCACTCTCACATCATTTACTCGTGTGAAAGTGAATTTGAAACAGCAGTCACGTGAAGTAGTATATCTATTAAATTTCAGACCATCGACTCAGGGGCGTAACGAAGACATTCTTCGGGGGGGGGGGGGAGAAAATCAAAAATTGCCAACTAATATCATGAAATTTTCCCAACTGTTGACCTTTTTTTTTTTTTTTAGTATTCAAAAATTTTAAAATAGTTGTAATAATACTGCTACGCTGAAACTCCAAATTTACCAACTTTACAAAAGCCAAGGGGGCTACGTCTCTGGTTGTGTGCTATACATGATATAAGTTGGCATCAGTTCGAATTTATTCGAGTTCTTATTTTCCCAAAAGAAATTCCAAGTTCCCAATTTCAACGTTGAACAATTATAAATTTCCCAACTTTTCAAAACACCTGGGGGGAAGCTCCCCCCATCCCCCCCTTAGTTACGCCCCTGCATCGACTATTATAATTTTCATTGGTAGAATTTTTCTCAAAAATAACGCAACGAAATCATTTGAAATTATAATATTTTGTTTTAGAGACTTTGTTTGATTTTTCATTTCCTTATTTTAAAATCAACCTTTTCGTATTTACCTATTTATTTTCTGAAACACCGTATTAATATCATCAGCAAACAATTTCCACCTATAAGTGCCATTTTTGGCTCATTTTATCAATTCACTTGTTGTTCACGTAGGATTGGGTGTAGTATTATTTTGCTTTCCTTTTCCGTTATGTTTATTGTGTTTTCTTTTTAAACTTTTTGAAATATTCACCATGCCCTATTGGTGGGTAATGGGTTCCTTGTATTAGAATTGCCACGTACTGTTCGTTACACCATGTCCTTCCTAGCAATCGCTGAAGAGGATTATTACGGTACTGTTTTTGAAAATATAATTACTTCGTAGGATGTACTAATTCTTCAATTGAAAGCTTCTTTTTTTGTTTTTTGTTTAATTCGCAGTTGCCAGGTAAAGAAGAAAGACAAGGTAAAAATTTATTCAATTCAAGTGAGACTACCGAGACAGTAAATGTAGCACTCTTGTATTATGAAAACTGCCTGCATTACAAGGGATGCCTCCAACTCTCCTCGATATTTGAGTGAACTACCATTTTGAAGGGAAACAAAAATGTGGCAGATGTGCCCTAGAGCATCCTCACAAGAACAACCTGCGATCAAATCTCCACCCTTTTGCGCTACGAAGTAGGGTGGGGGGATAGGAAATACATAATATTATGTATGCAATGGAAAAAAATTGGGCAATTACCATAATACAATTACAAAAATGGCGTGAAACGCGACAATATGGAAACTTTCTCCGCCTTCCTCGACTCATCCATCTTTCCAAAATTAGGTAGGATGTAATAGCTATAGCTTTTATTGAAAACTCGCCTGAAATTAAGAAGAAATAGGCCTTTGTCGAAAATATGCGAGTAAATTACGTCATGCCGAGTTCTTCGAATGGTCAAAGTCTATCATCGATATTCAAAGGCGGTTGCGGCTTTGTAACTTTTTCCTTCCGCTTCTACGTAATTTTGTAGTGAAAGAGCGATTTGGCGCTCGTTTCTATCGAGCGTTCTGCAACTTCTTCCTGGAAGGCTTTTCATTGTCTGAGAGTGGCACTGCGCCACCGGTCGATTTCTTCGTATTTGTTTACAATTAGGACTCGACCGCATTGTTACTTATTAATATAGGCGTATTTGAAGACTTACGTATATGTGTATTATGTACGCTAGCAGAAGAATGGAGTAAGGATATTCAAGAAGACTAAAAATACTAACTAGTCACAATCCTAACAGTCATAGAACTCGAGAAGAGAGAGGGACTGAAGTCACCTGCCTTCTGCAGACAAAAAAAAAAGGAATTTAAAAAGCAATCAGAGTAATTTTTTTCAACTTGTAATCTTGACATTGAAATGAAATTTGTATTTTTTCCAAAAAAAAATATAACACCATTTGCTAAAACCATGAATCACGTTGCAAATTCTTTTCTCGAATGGGTGTTTTTAGTTGATAGTGTAACTGTATTTCAAACTCTCTTGTTAGCATAACCTTAATCTCTGAGCACCTATGCAGCTATTTTACACCGTTATAAATTCGACAATTTTCTCAATAAATTTTGAACCTTTTTCATGCATATTTACAACACTTTCTGAGGTAGCCAATAAATAAAATACATATACGCGTGCGGACGCAATACATTGTGATGAACATTGGCCAATCAACTATATACTGAACGGTATGAAACATGAAAATATGAAGCCCCTCCTCGCCAATCCTGATCGCTTAGATACCTAATTTTCTGTTATCAAGCATCTTCCACTTATCACTCGATTTTGAAGATTATTGCGTATGTTTTCCATTTTGTAATCGTGTTTTATTGATTTCTCTAGCGTTTAATGTCGTTACTATATGCAAGAATTGTAGTTGAAGTAAGTACATCAAGGAAACGATTTATCATCATTATGAAAAAAAAAATTCAATGCTAATATACCAACTAAAAAAATACCCCATCTTCACACTGAAGAAGTCATATTCATTGAAATAAGGCTATATAAAATGTAAGATTTTTCAGTGCTGTTTATCTTTTTTAATTCATCATAGATCCTCATTGATAAATTAATATGGTTCGATACTTTTATCCAAAATATATCAGGTAAATCTAGATGCCTATATATTATCCAAAAAATAACGTTTAAGGTTCCTTGCAAGCAATAAGTTGAAGATCCAGCATTCAGAACTCAAGAGATGAGTAAAGCAACTGTAATGTTGTTTAATGTACCTACAGCAATTTATTAAACACGAGCTGCTCTGTAGCAAAATAGTCTGATTTTTATTATTTTTATCTGTCTACTCGCGATAGCAGTTCAATTGAATATACGAATAAATTAACTAGGTACTTACAAAAAGAGCAAATTTTCCATAAAAACACCAACTTACCTGAAACAAAAAAATGAATACGTTAGTGTACATATTATTATATCAGCATTATTATAATGTAGTGCGGCAGCGTCGGTTTGGTCAACTGACGCACGCTTAAGGAAAGGACATTTCGTTTTCCAAAAAAAAAAATATAAATAAATAAAAAATAAGAAAAATCAAAAGGGTTAAAACCCCTCCAATTGTGAATAAATTGGCGACTTGAAATTTTTTATGCCTTGAGAGCACAAAATATAATTTGCGGTTCCAAAAAATTCCCAATTTTTGTTAATGTTTAGACTTTTTTTAAAACTCTATCTCACTTCCATTTCGGAGGGTATTAAATTTCAATTTAGGGGAATGAAATAGAAAAAGTATCAAACACGATTCCCATTTCGAATGTTGAAAAAACAATGTATGAAAGGTGAATGTAGGGCGTGATTTCACAGCTAGTATAACTTATGAATTATGATAGATTTAAAAAAAAAAAAAAAGAAAAAAAGAAATCCCATCATCGTTCCTTCTTGAATCGGAACGCGTTGCGCGGCAGCACTTGACGCCAGTCACGTGACCAAATATTAGAGCACAATGTGTGCGAAACCGCGTCACCATTGTAAATAAAAACGCAAACGACCCGTTTATAAAGGCGCATTAAACGTAATATATCACAGTTAATCCGTTTAATAAGACTAAGAATAAGAGAGCGAGACCACGAGAACGGGTATAGCAATAAAATAATAATTTTAATTAAGTAAGGGCGAAACGGCAAGAAATAACGCGCCTTTTAACGTTACCGAGGGGGTGTTCGTACAGCATAGTATAATAATTAATATACACGAAAAAGGGACCGATAATTTATTCGATTGGGAGAGCGCGAGAAGCGGGTGTGCAACGGATTCAAAGTGCACGCGACAGGCAACGCATATACATATGTGTAAGACCGCTTACTGAGTGTTATGCCTTGACTTTCGACGTTTAATACTGTGTATGTAACGAGTATATGTATGTGTACAGTTGAGGTTATGAATACAGAAGGAGAAAATGATAAGCGGGCGCGCGTACACGCGTTTTTATTTGTATACATTGGGATTAAACGTGTATGAAATTTTCATGATGTGAAAAAAAAAAACAAAAACAAAAAACGCCTTTCTGTATCTTCACATAATTAAATAAACCAAATGCAATTGAAGTACCTAGCTACTACTAAATCTATATGTACGTAGGTACTAAGTATGATATCCTTTATTTATAGATAGTACAGTGAAGCCTTCAAAAAAAAAAAAAAAAAAAGATATAATATTCTAATAATCGATTTATATTTTATCTAATAAAGGTTGTTCTATCTTAGGTGCGATGACTTCTTCTGCCAAATCGCACCTCAACGAAACGATAACATCTACAGGTACGTATTATATACGTGTAGATATGGTAGGGAAGTAACTTACGCTATGCTCAGTGGCATGCCATGCCATGTTGTACGTGTATACCTGTATAGGAATACTCGATGCATTCGATAAAAATTAAGACGTTTTAAAAACAAATAAAATTTGTTTTCTCGTCGTATTAATGAAATGTAAATAAAAACGTAAGCGCCACTTAATGTTGTAGAGATATTATCGGAAAGGTTTTGGGTATTTCATTGAACAACTGTCGAACACGAACGCGAGATTAAAAAAAAAATATAATATATAATAACGACAAAAACCGAAGAAAAACTCGATTTTCGAATGCCATCAAGTGGTGAATTGGTGATACGAAGGTGAATCTATTCGAGAGAAGGAAAAAAGAAGATAATTTCATTCCACAAGGTATAATAAATTGTAAGACGAGTCTAATTATTTATTCAGATTAATTTTTTTTTCAAGATGAAAGCACGAGATAGCAGATACTACAGAAAACGATAGACGAGATCTGTTTTTTCTTCTTTTTTTTTCTTTCTTTCTTTCTAAAATTTATCTACGCGATACTTAGTTAAACAGATTCGTATACCGAAATAATTTGTTAGAACGAGATAAAATTAAATAGTAATTTTCATTCGATGGGTCAATCATCAGCGGGCATGAATGGTCGGAGATGAAAATTTATTTTGTATATAAATAAGTTAAAGGAACTTCTACGGGCCTATAGATTACACTCCGCAGCCTCTACACAACTAGTCGACTACCCATAATGCTATGTATTTAAAATTATGTACGGGAATAAAATTAATGAAATACCGAGCGACATCACAAATACGCTACGGTTACATTATTTTTACTTTAATTCACGAATATTTCCAGCTGCTTTCCAGACACCTGATAAACTTGAAAAACGAGTTATAGCCTAATGTTGAACAGAAAGGAAGTGTAGAGCGCATTGGTCCTAGCGTTTTTTCGTGAAAACCAATCAATATTATGCCGTATTCTTCGGCAATCGAAAAAATCATTAAAATGCGTCGATACGCGAGCCAATAACCATCCAACGTGCTGGAAGTGTGAGTGGAAATGAAGGTGAAAGGGAAGCTATTGCGATAGGATACACTCGTATCATTTTTTTCAATCATTCGGTTTCTTCGGTCTTTGCTGTATATATGATACGACGAATATTGAATATAGAGGAGAAGTGGGCATTATCTTTCATATACGTACATATGTAAATGTATTGCTGAGAGAGAAATTATTGCAACGAGAAATTTCTTGGAAATAAGTTTAGTCTATGTACACTCGATACAATTTTCAAGTTTAGACCGTATGCTCTACAGCGATGAGATCGAAAGCAAGAGTAAGAGTAAACTGGAGAAACATAGCTGATCGAGAAGCCAAAAACAACGACAATTCTTGTGGCATGACAGAACCTGGCAACGTGATAATAGATTCATTTTTCGACGTATCGGAGTACTTGTTCGAATTTCACTGTCACCTTAGCAGTACCACGATCTAAAAATGAGAGGGTAAACGATCCACTCGAATGCACGCTGTTTTAATAGAATCCCGCACCCGTATTATCATAAAAATTAAAACTTCCAAATTTAATGTTGAAATATTAATAACCCGTACCCTCGTCGATGTTAGCTGGTTGGTATTACGAGGTTTCTGAATATCGAAAGGATTTTTCGTTTTTTAGGAAGCCTTGTCTTTAGCTAACGAACGCAGCACACTTGTAAGCGTACATATAGTATAATGTATATACAGCCACGTATTATTAATATATACAATGCAGTACTATACAATTATACATACACTACACTATATATTTGTACGTAAGATGACATAACATAATGCCTATACAAAAAGCCTATTCGTATCACTGGTTTCTTTTTCTTTTTTTCAGTTTAATTTTGATGAATTATTAACAGCAAATAATGCTTATGCCCCCCCCCCCCCGGGTGGCGCTATTACATTTTGTATACTTTCGTGTCTATTAGATAATGATTGTAATTTTAAAAATTTGTAGATATATGAAATAGAACAAGCAATTTTCCTTTGATAAACTCTTCTTTCAATCTAGTATTAAGTTGTAACATATTACTCCGCTTTCGTTATAGTCTTATAGACAAGCCTTATTTTTCTTTTTTTCCTCAGCGTAATCTCAATTGTTGTGTATCCTTTCGTTTTTATCGAGTGTATCGTATATTATTTTCTTCGATATGTACTTTTCCCATTCGACCAAGTTCGAGAAAAGGAGATTCTTAGTAAAAAAAAAAAAAAAAAAAAACGTAAGCAGCCATGCCGTATTACTGGAGCTGAGTTTTTAATTGGAGCTTGTTTCGATTTACTAATAACCTTACTTGACCCTTCATGACTACAGGCCACACCCAAT
>VFXL01000440.1:0-27863 GCA_009761765.1 Phenacoccus solenopsis | reverse complement strand
GTGCCCATACATCGAATGGGACATTTAAAAATGGTCATTTCAAGAAACCAGTGTGGTATCTCGGGAGTGAAGATAATCAAGTTGGTGCATTATATGAAATCTCGCATGCGAATGTTCAGGTTATCATTTATGATGTAATTTACACTTCTTATAGGAGAACGTTAAGGGCTCGCGGTCCCAGTCACCTCCAAATATGATTTCAACAACCAGAACGTCATCTAATTCTGATGAAGGTGCTCAATATAATGTACAGGATCATTCAAGAGGGCAGGCTCCTTTAACACCACCTATTTTAGTTACATCAAAAGTTACCAGTGATGAAGAACAAAGTAATGGTACGAATATATGTATCGTGCGACCAACTGAAATCAAGACAGGCAAAAAATCAAATTCATTTTTACAACAGGAAATTTGTCATGAACTGTAGCAATTAGGTGTAAAAGTTTCATTTCCATGATTTATTTTTTTTTTATGTTTATAAATAAATTTCAATCATGACTTATTGATAATCGAGTTAATGAAGAAAATTAATTTACTCTTAAGTTCGTTAGTTTGACATTATTGCTTAGTTTCTTAGTAATTTTTGACATTTACATTCAGTGGAAGTCTGTTTTAGTCTTATATTTTATTCCCTCCATTTTTCAGTATAGGGAATTTAGCCCTTTACCTGTCTGAATTTCAGTGATTCGAGTAGTGTGTCTATATATATATGTATTTGTGCTTTAATGTGAAATTTTTTATTCTTTTTATTTGCTTTTTTCGAGTAAAAAATTTGTACTTTGCGCTTGGGCTAAATTTTCTTTTTTTTTTCTATTAGAAAAAAAAATTATTTGGCTTACACTTTCTTTTTTTTTTTGTAAGGTTGTGAGCAAAATAAAGAAATAAGAAGTGTATACGGATCTCCAGAATCTCCACTCTCGAAGATGGATTTATATTCTGATGGTAAAAAATTCTTAGATTCGATAAATTAAAAAAAAATTATTTACGTTTCTTATCTCATTTATACGTACATGTTGTAATTTAGAAAAAGACTACAGTGACTACAAACGATGGACAGCCAGCACACTAGAACTCATGAACGCAAAAGAACTTTCTTTACCTGCTCCAGAGAGACTGTTACCTGTTGGAAAATCACCTCATAAAATTTGCGATGATTTGAATTTAGCTACTGTACCAAACTTATCGCTCCAAGGTATGGAAACCAGGCATTATTGATGATGAAAAACTCTTCTCTCAGTATATTTTCCTCTAATCAGTGACATGTCATGTAGTTAAAGAAAAAAAGACTGATGATAAACGACCAAAATCTGCCTCGGATGCTGATGCTTCTGTTTATGGAGCTAAATTTTCTAATACGGAAAAATCTGTGGTTCCAAGTGTAAGTATAAGGGTAATAATTTTTTATTTTCAATTTCCTACTTTCGCTAATTTTTTTCTTGTAAATTTAGAGAAGTAGAAGCATAAGTCCAAGACATTTGATTAAACAAGTAGCCCTTGAATCTCCGTCCGACGATGTTTTCATCAAAACAATGCGTAAGCTTTGAATAAAATATATGAAAATTTGAATTAGATGATTTTATCATTTTTCTTTTTAATCAAAATATTCTTAGTTAAAACAGAAGATGCTCACTCTCATCACAAGAGCAGAAAATTCGGAAATATTCCTACCACTCCTCACGCTTTATTGGAATACATGCAAGAGCATGGTTTCTGGTAAGAATGCTGCCGGCGCGATGAATGAGTTTTTACATTGTTCTTTTGCTTATGTCGATTTGATTTCATGTAATTCTTAGGAGCGGTTCTTTACAAAGAGGAAGCTCAATAGATCCAGGATTAGAACAAGCTTGTCACGCATCTTCTGGCTTGAAACAAAGTTCCTATAGAATAGGAGAAGATTGCACATCAGAAAGGTTAAATCCAGAAACAATACCCTATGCCTGATGACTAGAAAATTATATTAATAATAAATTTAAATGTAGATGTAGCGAATGTGGCATGATAAAAGAAGAATATAACGACGACGAAATCGGTCTATGTATTATCGTAATTGGCACCTTTGTTCATCGAGAACCAGCTTTAGCGGCTCCGATTTTAGATCAAATACTTTCTATTATTGCCAAGTAATTATGTTGGATCATTTCAACTATTTGATTAAACGAATTTCAATCTGACATGCAACTTTCTTATAGGCTCAGCGCAATTCCTATGTATTCGTGGCAAGTGGAAAGTAATATTAATCTTCCAGGTAGTTCTGGTCGAGTCGCTAAGCAGTTCTTGAAAGTAATTTTTCAGCAGTTAATTCCAAATGGAGTCTTTATTCAAATGTTTCGCACTCCTGTGCAAGGTAATTTATTTCGGTGGATATTCTTATACGTACTAGCATTGAGAAATGCATAATTATGAAGAATAATTTTCATTTCAGAGTGCGCTGGAGTTAATTTTTTCAAAAATGTTGTTCAGGCGTTGATCGATTTTAAAGAATTGTGCCCTATTACTCCATTAATGATGTTGTTTGAGGTATTGAATGAAGTTTTAGGTATTCATTTTTAGGATTATGCATTGATTATAAATTTAATTATTTTCAACAGGTTATGAACAGCAAAAAAAATCTTCCATTGGATAGATTACCTATAATTTTAAATAACATGGCTGGATATATAGAGTGTATATTGATGGAAAATTTATCAGTAGCTTGGGGACCATTTTTAACACAGGCTGAAATATTTTTTCGGCGAGTTTCATTGATTATGAGCAATTTTGATAGCTTTTCGTGTTTCTACAAAAATATTATTTGTATTTTACGAATTCCCGGCATAGTTTTATTCAAGGTAATGAATTCCTCGTGAAATATATTGTTTTAGTTGACTGGAAAAATTATCATAATTTTTTATTTAGAGTATATTGGATCCATTTTCAAAAATCATAAGTTATGGAATCGAAAATTTCACGACGAATTATCGCATGCTATTAGAGATTTGTTTTCATTGCAACCGAGGTTTCACTAGGGTAGGTATAATTACTTGATAAATAGAACTTGAAACTAGTTGTAAATAATTTGCGCAGAATAATTATTAGCAGAGTTTTTTTATATAAACAGTAGCACTCAGTTCCAGTAATACTGCATAGCTGCTTACGTTTTTCTTTTTGTTTCAACAGGAAAGAGACAAATTAATGTTAACACGTGTGGTTGTATTTGAACTTGTCCAGTCTTTGAAAGCGAAAACTGTGTTGTTAGAATCAAATATTTTAACTTTAATCAATTTCGTTCTTCAAGTGAGTATGATTTTGAATAATGTATGTATGTAGTTAATCGAAACAAAAATTACAAAAACTTCATACCAGGATGTTGGAAGTATGCTACCTGCCAAAGGTTCGGCTGAAGGTCTTCTGAGAGCTGAGTCAATTGATATTTGTGGACCAGTACTTAACACAGGGGCAGCGGAAGTGATGCGTCAACATTTTATGGACGTTTTAGAATTTGTCATAGATTTCAATTCATTGACAAAAATTAAAGTAAGTCGATTGTTTAGTAAAATCTTAGTATTATGTACCATATTTCGAGTATTCACAAATTTCAATTTTGCAGACAAATTATAAGTGCAATTTAGTTAGTTTAAACCAGGATACTCTCGGAGGTACATTGAAAGCAGGTATTTCCCAATACATTGCTCTAGAACTCACACGTGGTACTGGTAGAGATAACAGAGTACTGGCTAGATTCCTTCCATGGTTGTGTAATACGCTATCAGTTCAGCAAGCGTGAGTTCAAATCCGAATTTCGATAATAATATTATTTCAGAGTTGCGAGTTTTTTATATCGCTTGATTTTTAAATTTCAGTTATAGAGAGTTTGTGGAATGTATCGCACATAATCGTATGCTCGCTTGGTTATTAATTGGAACTTTGACAAATAATTGTATAAATGGTTCGCTGTGTCAGTCTGTACCTCAAGAAGTTTCTTGTCAAATAGCCGATCAAGTTCAAGTCGTCCTGAATGGTTTTCCTGATCATTTTTTGACCAGTGTTGAGTACATGTCGTCTTTATTCCACGCATTTGTGGTCTGCGAGGTATAAATTACTGTTGTATTTTCCAATTTACCTTAACTTTTTGTTTTTTGAAATAGATGGTATAGATTGGATATTTACTTTTATATTAGTTATGATTTATTTTCATTGCTTTTACGCATATTCTGCTTCTAATGGAAGGAGAACATTTTTATAACATACGTCTTGTATTACTTATATTTAATTTAATTTTGTTTTTTCATTATTTTATTACTTTAAATATTGTTTTGCTTTGTAGTGCATTTTTATTTTGAATATTTTCTGGCTTGATATCATTTCATTTCTTTTATTTGAAAATTTTACTTGACAAGGTGAGCATTTATTTTGTTTTGAGTAAAATGTTTAATTGATTGCTGATGAAAAAAAATTAATAATTTTTTTTTATTATTATTATTCATATAGCTGTGGACAATATACTTAGAACATGTGGCTTCTTGTCATAAACCAAACTCAGAGCCTTACACTTTGACTCAGAGTATATTATTCGATTTTTGGGGTAAAGTGACACCCGCTGTTTTGAAATTAATATCGTATTCCAAGTTTGTAAGTACAAAATTTACACAAGAAAGTTTCGTGACCTAATTGTTGCAAAATTTTTTAATTATATTGCTATTTTGTAGATGTCTGACATGGCTAATTTACATTTTGTGAGCGTCATCGAATCATTACTGGAATGCCGTTGTTCCTCATTGAATAAACTTTTGCCCACTTGGCGACCTATTTTAAACGGCGAAAATACTCAAGTGCGTCATTTCTACTACTTGATTAGCGATTTTTCAGATGTGAATTTTATCTATTATAATTTTTTCCTCATTTAGATACCTGCGTGGTTGAAAGTGCGTCTACAAAAATGCCAAAATTTTCCACCACCCACATGTGTTACGATAGCCAGTGCAAATGTATTAAGTTCAATTCTGCTGAAATGGCTACAACGTCTTCAATTCAGAATGGGTCAAGTAGAGCTGCAAGCTGCCCAAGCTAATCAATTTTATGCAGTTTAAAACTGTTGAAAATTAGAGTTTAGTGATATGAATTGTTTGAAACCATAGATAGGATCATAGATTGATTATCTATGATAGGATGTTAAACGTATTTTGTTATAATTTACTTTTTGTTGAATTGATATGTTACGTTATGGGTTTTAGAAAAAAGAATTATGTTTCGTATTCATAAAGATAGTTTAGCAGTTGCTTGTATATCGACGACATGAGTGAAATAAATGTTATTTTATGTTGATTCAAATTCGGTTTACTTATAAATATTACCAAGTCTACAAGGTTCTCGAACATATGAAGGCTAGCCGATTAGTAAATTGAAACTGTAGTCTCGAAATAATATTTATAGATCATTCACACAGCTAAATCAGAATATTATCATTAGTATAGACAATTAAAGCATAATGAAAAAAAGAATGTCAATAAATGCGTTTTTTTTTTAAATTTTCATTCATGTCTTCATCAGCAATTTTTCCATTGCTCTCAAAGAATTAATTAAAAATAAAAATATGACATCGTACAGAAAAGTATTTAAAATTAGAAACTAAATATAAAAGAATGAAATGAGAATTTCACAGCCGAATAAAGCGAGCTACTAAAATTTATTTAGACTGAGAAGAATTCGCTATTTCTTTTAATTTTTTCATTTCTTCCACAACCATTCGAGTTTCTTGCTGTCTTTGTTGCAGTCTATTAGTTTTAAATTTTTCCATTGCTGAAGCTTTTGGTTTTACGCTTCGCCCCGTAGTTTTTTTCAAGTATGACAGAATAGTTTCTCTCACCGATAACTGAAATCATCAGTAGAATTTTAAAATACCAAAAAGCAAAGAAAATCAAATTAAAATGGCGACTCACATGTTTAGGTATGTGGATATAACGAATATTTCGACCTTTAACGTAAAGAGTATCATATTTGAAGCAATGTTCTTCGCCGTCTTCATAAATCACATTTTCCAGTAAGATGTTCATGAATCTGTAATAATTTTAGTTTACTTAAATCTTACCAAAACAAGTAAAAATTACTTTATAATCAGATAAGATCTTCTAACCCATCAATTTCTTTCGCTATCCCGGTTACTGAAGATTCATTTCTTAGATCAACCGTGATTTGCATACCGCTTAATGCTTGAACAAAACACCCCAATCCATTTACAGCTAAAGTCTTCTCTCTTTTAGTCTCGTATTCCATACTCGATATGAAAAGTAATCACTCATTAAGGGGCATAAATTTCATATTGCGTGGTTCAATATATAACTTCTATTGCTTCTATAAGGCTTACCTAATTAATTGCGTGGATTACTTTTACGAATATTTTTATCCGCTTTGCAAGTTCTTTTTAATTGTTATCAACTCATCAAAATCATTCATTCACGTTGATAAGAATGTTTTCGTTACGTTATTACTTATTAGCAAAGTAGTTTGACCTATAACAGGTTAAACCATTCCGGCTGGCCACCAAGAAATTTTAATAAATTTCTATTGGTTCTCCCAGCCATAAGGCGGTGCTTCGGAAAATAAGTTGGTAAATTATACTCAATTAATAACAATTTATGGTGGTACTTGATGAAAATTTCCAAGAATAAAATTTTCACTCTAGCTTCAGTTTTTTCAACTCCCACTAAAAAGTATGCTTTGCTCCTTGAAAACAATATCGTTATATTGTTCTTTGCAAAGAGTTTGTGAATCCTTACGGGGTACTCTCGAGATACCACCACCTCCTTTAAAAAAAGAAGAATAGAAGCGCCGAGAAAATTATACGTTATGCATTGTGCTAAAGATTGCAGATACATCATCAAATATTTCGAAGTGATGATAAATAATATCTTCTTTAGTAGTCTCCCAGAATTCCACACTTACCTTGTTCAAACAAAAAATGAGTCTTTTATCGAGGATCATGTGGCTAAAGATACGGTACAGCCTACAGTAAAGGTGAATGTAATTAAAAAAGAATATCGAGACTTCACAATAAGCGAGAATGCAACTTATTATAAAGAATACATTGGTCGAAAACTAACAAGGAAAGAAATGTGAAAAGCATTTGCGAATTGGATTTTTTACGGTAATGAATACAAAAAAAGTAACAAATTGAAAAATATTCATCAACACCTTCATACTTACGTATTGCAGCAATATTTTACGAATGTTTTACGATGTCCTATAAATGTACGAAACAAAAACACAAAAACTTCACCAAACAAACGTGTATCGCACGAAAGTCACAACACAAACTAAGCTTGAAACTAAATGTCGACTTATATTTATAATAAAATAACAAGTTTCCATCAGCCAATCGCAGAGCACCATTTTAGAAGTAATCTGATTGGTCTTAGATTTCGTTTGCAATCTATACTTATATGACTTGTTACCTGTGGAAAAGATCAGTTCAACGTTGATCGTTGAACTGTGTAGACTGTAGAGTAAGCTTGTAGGTAGGTTTATGATGTTAAGTAGTCTTTGGGATCGTGGTTGTGTCTTGGTGGTTTTCTGGTCTTGTTGGGTTCTTTGTTTAGGGTTGTTTGTCGTATAGGGTTCACTTTAGGTAGTTTATAGTTTTTATTTTTATGTTTAATTTATTATTATTATATAGGTAGGTAGGTATTATAAATATAAGTTATATATAAGGTATGTGAATGAGGTGTGAGAAGTGAGTGGTGAATAAGGCGTGTGAGGAATAAGGCGTGTGAGGAATAGGCGTGTGAGGAATTAGGTGTGTGAGTAATTAGGTGTGTGGGGAATGAGGCGTGTGAGGTGTGAGTAGGGATTGGGAATGGGTGGGTTCCATCTAATCCTATGAGAATTCTCGGGCTCTCGTTGTGTCCGTGATACGCATTTTAATGGGGGACTGTACATTTGTAACCTCGTCGGTCTGTTGATCGCTCTTCGCAGGGTTCTTTGAACTTCGTGAGACGTTAGAGAGAGGTGAAGATTACACGAAGCCATTGGGGTGCGTGTCTTGGACATAAGGGGTAGCTATCCTTTCCTATCTATAAGGAACTAACTCCTCGCCTTGGCTTACGAGCTGAAAAGAGGGCACGGGCAGGGCCAGTCGAGGGCAGTTCTCGGTGGCGCTCAACCGTGAATGAGGTTTGGAAAATTTGTGTTTGAAAGGAAGTCTTTGAAAAAAAAATAGATGATAAACAAAAAAAAACACATAACAGACATTCTCGTTTCTTTGGTAAATAAAAATAAATCATAAAATAAATCATAAGAAATAAAAAAATAGGCACAAAAAGGATTGAATAATGAAATTGAATGTAATGATATATTTTCATAGTGAGAAGTGAGAACAACAATAAAATAATGAAAATGAAAAATGTTTGGTTCTGAATGACGTCAATATGAGCAGCTAAATGTTTCGCATCCCTACTGCAACAACACCACAGTCAATCTCAATCTCAAAAAAAAATCTTCGAGACTTCGACTGCAAAAACACCACATCTCAAAAAAACTACCAAAAATAATTTGCGTTGCGAAAATCTGCCTTTATCATTGGAAAGAACGTGAAAAATAAGAAAAATTAGTTAGTTAGAATCAATGAAAAAAAAAATGAATTTGAATTCGTATTTCGTTATTTACATTTTTACAAAGCAAATAAAAAGCAATTTTCTTGAGTTTCGGTTATTTGACGTGTTTTGAGATGTGGTGTTGTTGCAGTAAGGGTGCGTTTTGCGGTGTAACGTGTAAGAGGAGAGATGGAAATTTTATCAATACTCATTGAGACCTTTGAGTATTAATATATATCGATACTCAAACACTCGAAGATTGAGATTGATGCCTTATTGGCTGTTGACATTATCTACTACAGTTGCTCATATTGATGTCATCAGTAAACACTGCGCTTGAAATCTACTTGAAAAAACAAAGTTGAAATTTTTCACGTGATCTACACACAAAAAACACGAGCGGATCGCCGTCCCGTTTGATATCCAATCAGAATCGCTGTTATTATAACACTATACAACCAATAGGAAGCAAAGCCTCTATCACCTCATTTTTCTAATGTTCACTGAAATGTTCACTTAACCGTGATTATGCGTGAAAAATTCTTCAAAGTACCTGAACGAGATTCCAAAACTGAAAAAACAGAAGTATCATTTACTCCACAGTTTTATACCTGAGATAAAAACCTTCGAAAAAATTTACACTCTAAACGCTTGGAGATTTCATTTTACTTTTAAAATTTTTAAATATAGTAAGGTAACTAACATAGGTACAGAACATTGAAGTAGACTACTACACTCAACATGTACAGTGTACAGAAATGTGGTAAAAATACGCGGGATAGAATACGCTTAAATTTTTAGAAAAAATATCATTTTTACAACATACAACCTCGGTTTGTGTACTGTTAAAGCAACAACTATAAAATTAGAAGAACAGAAACCAAAAACCGGAAAATTTTGTTCTTGTTCGTTCGTTTGTTCGTTCTTATGTTACTCAATTATCCGTTCCCGTTCCTGTTCCCATTTCCGTTCTCAAAAGATGGATGTTCGCGTTCTCGTTCCTGATCTCGTTCTCAACAAATCAAAGTTCTCGTTCTCGTTCCCGTTTCCGTTCTTTAAAATCACCGTTTTTCTGCGTTTTCGTTCTTGTTCGCGAACTGTTCTTCCAACACTGCTTAATATATTTTTATGTCTTTACTCTTTACCCTTGATTTGAAAGTTTGATTTTTTTTAATTGTCTTAATCTTAATCATGTGCCAAAATTTGTTTCACCATGATTTGTTTTACTTAAATAAGTGTTTTATTTATTATTTTTATATTTTTACTTTCTTACCCAAAAATTTGAAAATAAATTAGTCAGCTTTTCTATTAATTCATTTTTTATTCATTCTCATTTTAAAATCTACAAGACAATAGAGTGCTTAAGGCGGTGCTTCGGAAAATAAGTTGGTAAATGCAAAAAAGTTGTTTTTTTAGTAAAAAAATGAAAAATTGGAAAAATAAATGCTTAATCTGTTGAAACAAAGTCTCTAAAATAATATATTTAATTTAAAATCATTTAGTTGCGTTACTTTTGAGAAAAATACTGCAAATGAAAATAGGATATAATTTTCATTTGCAGTATTTTTCTCAAAAGTAACGCAACTAAATGATTTTAAATTATAATATATATTTTAGAGACTTCGTTTCAACAGATTAAGCATTTATTTTTCCAATTTTTTCATTTCTTTATTTTAAAAGCAATTTTATCACATTTACCTACTTATTTTCCGAAGCACCGCCTTAAACGCAAACACCTCAAAGATAATTATAAGCGACTCTTGCTTCCTATTGGTTGTATAGTGTTATAATAACAACGATTCTGATTGGATATCAAACGGGACGGCGATCTGCTCGTCAAAAAAACACACTGTTATCGACAATCGACATGCCATCACGGGTTTCGAACTTGTGACAGAAATTAATATTAGTTTCGCTCGTGATTACGCCGATAACGGTATGCGTGTCCAATACTGATGATATAAAATTTATCATTGTCAATTGATATCCTCTGCCAGCTTTGATCAGTGCCATATTTTCATTATTGATTTGAATGCAACTTTTAAGCACTAAGTTACTGATAAACGTTGTGATCAAACGTTCACTTACAGCTGAAAAATTTTCGTAATCTGTTATAAAATTAACGTGATACTTTCAACGTTCCGGTTTCTTGTGTTTTTACTTTTGCTTATAGATATGTTCAATTTAAATGATTATGATTGCATCGGTTTCGACCTAGATAACACCGTGTGCGAATACAAAGAACCCGAATTGGTGCAATTAGTGTACGATATTCTCGCCCGGTATCTTATCGACGTGAAGCAATATAATTCCGATATACTGCAACCTTTAGACGTAGATTTTTTGCGTAAAGGATTAACGCTAGATTTAGAAAATGGTAATGTTGTTGATTTAGCTCACAATGGCATCGTTCTTAAAGCCAGCCATGGTACGAAAATGCTGAAAGACAGTGAAATTGAATGCATTTATGGTGCAGGAAAGAAGTGGCAGTTAGCTTCTTACCATTGCGAAAATCTTTTAGCTACTTGGAATGGCGAATTATCGGAGAAAATAAGATCTTGTATGGACTATTTTGATATGGCTGTACCCTTACTATTTGCTCGAGTCGTGGACTCAACAGATAAACGAGACGGAAGGTTGGACAAATACAATATTTGGCCAGATATACTGAGCGGATTAAATTTCATGTTTGTTAAAGATAATTTCTTCCTCGATAAAGGCGAATACTATCCAGCCTTGAAATACAATACCGACAAATTCATTAATCAGTGTTCACCTAGTCTTTTAGAATGGTTTAAAAATTTAAAAAACGCGGGCAAAAAGACTTTCTTGATCACCGGATCAAACACGCTGTATGGGTCTTTTATCGCTGAATCATCTTTAGGAAAAGATTGGAAGGAGTATTTCGACGTGGTAATATTTTACGCTCGTAAACCTGGTTTTTTCATACAAAACCGACCATTTTGTTTTTCCGATGCAGAAGACAATAAAATTCTCACGTCTGATTTGAAATTTCCCGGCTGTTACAGCCAAGGTAATTGGACCGATTTAATGAGAGCCTTCGTGAAAGCCACTGGTAAGAGTGAACCCAAATGCGTATACATCGGAGATAATCTTGTTCAAGATATTTACGCTCCGAGCTCAAGCAATAGCTGTGATTCTGTTGCTATTATTAAAGAATTAAGCGCCGAATGTGATAATAATGAATTTTTTGTTTCAAATAAATGGGGATCTTTTTTCTACAATAAAGTCTACAAAAAGTACACCATTTGGGGAAAAATTATAAGTGAGCATGCAAAAATTTGTATACCCGATTTGAATTGGTTCGTCGGCAAACCAGTTGACAAGGAATTTCCGCAGTTTCAACCAAATAATGGTCATGACAAGAAACATGATCTCAGTGGTTACCAAGAATTTGTTCCGATTTGTTTTTCATGAATTTTTCTCAATTTCTCCGTTGTTGTTTAACTACGAGTACATACGGTTATTATGATTAATTGTTAATCTTCTTGTGATATTTCAATAATACAATATTTTTGTCGTTTTATATTTATTGGTTTCATATTTTGTTTTAAGTTTGGTAATAAAAATACCTAAAAAGTATTGATGTTTTATTAAAACTTTGAAATTGATGAAAAAAATGTAACTGCATGTAAAAAAATAATTATACAAAAATGAATCATAATCTCTCTATGGCTATAGCAACTCCTTGTCCCCCGCCGACACATAATGATGCAACACCTTTTTTACCACCGACTTCTTCTAACGCACTTAAAAGCGTGACCAGTACGCGTGTACCTGAATAATACATGCATGATGATGTTATTTTCTTCAATTAGATAATACAATTAATAATAATAAAAAAATTAATATTTATGTGAACATAAACACCTCGAGGCAAAAGGTGTTTCATTATGAAATAACGTCGTAGTTTGTGAACGCCATCGCAGGCATTTTATCAATTACCTGAAGCGCCAAGTGGATGGCCAAGTGCCACAGCTCCACCGTATATATTAACTTTTTGCGGATTAAGGTCGAGTTCTTTCAACACTACAATTGATAGGGAAGCATACGCTTCATTAATTTCATAAATATCAACATCGTCCTTGGTCCAACCAGATTTCTTCAACTAAAAAATTTTTTTAATCCCAAATCTTTGAATTAATTTTTAAGCTACATTCCTATCTGTTACGCAATACATCATAAATAACAGTCCTATGAGAGGATACGTGTAGTGAATTGTTAATTTTTTTTTCGTAACGTTGAATAAAAAATGTATATTGGGCTTACGACAGATCGAATAGCTTCAATAGGAGCTATTCCCATTTCTAAAGGTTCTCCTCCAACTTTGCTGTAGGCTACAATTTTAGCCAACGGGGTGAGATTTCTTCGATCGGCTTCAGATTTTTTCATCAAAACAACTGCTGCAGCTCCATCATTAATACCGGATGCGTTACCAGCGGTGACGGTACCATTCTGAGAATAAAATAAAAATTTTAATTGGCTCACCCTTCTCTTTTTATAAATAAAAAAAAAAAAATTGAAGCAGCCGTTATGCATTAGTAGAGCTGAGTTTTTGAAGGAGGATATTCAGACTTTGAAATAGGTGTCAACTTTTTCACAGTTAGCAACAGCATACATCAAAGGGGCTAAAAACCTCCACCTATCTTTTCCAAGATCAGCTAGGAAGTTGAATTTAGATGGGGAGAGGTGAAATCGGCCTGAGAACAAAAATAATTTTCGGGTCTCGTTCTTCAATTTTTTTGTAAATTCAATGAAAATTTTAAACAAAAAATTAATGAAAACGGATTAGGTACCTGGTATGAGGACAATCTGCCCCCTCTAACTCTCCATAATCTTGGTTGCACCTACACTTTTCACCCACAGATCATAATTTATTTTCTAGGTGAAATCCCTTATATTTCTCACATTTTGGTTAATCTGCCATTTTAGGTTCATTTTGATCTTTAACTGGGGGGAGGGAGAAGGATTTTTATTTCATTGATCAAAGTTATCTAAAGTGGATACTCTTTTCAACATTGCTTCATGAAGCCTTTTTTCAATCGTTATCTGCAAAGAATATGAAAAAATTACTCATTTTTTCATAATTTTTTACACTTTTATATTATTTTTCCTAACTTAATGTTTCCACTGCCTCCTTTGTTTTCATTAATACTGTATGTTAAGAAAAAAAATAAAAGTAAAAATAAAATAAAGAATTAAACATTCCTACGTAGTGTGGAATTTGAAATGGAATTTTCGAAAAACATAAAATCATGAAAAAATTGGTGCCAAAATTGAGTTTTATTAGCCTTTAAAGCTACCCTGGAGGCATTTACCCAAAGTATTCGGTTGTAGATGGAGTAAGGGTTCTATAAAAAATTCTCAGTACTCTACAAAATTATTTGTAAAAAATATGAAAAAACTGTAATTTTTTTACAATTTCTTATTTCTTTCCCTCCATCCTCTCCAATAACAGCATGATAACGTGTAAACTTTTCAGAAACAAGATATGACCTGGTTTTTTGAGTAGTATGAGTAGTAGTCCAACCAAGCTATACATTCCCTCAAATCTCCGCCTTTGGAAATGTGATTAAAAAATAAAAAAAATAAAGAACTTTTGCGTTTGTAATCATTTTTAAACAACGATTGAAATTGTTTGCTCTAGTTGAGAGAATATAATTTTGAAAAACTGATTACAAGCATACAAGACATACATAGCACATACCTCTACATAGACACATACCTCTACATAGACTGGTTTCAGTTTTTCTAATGCACCTAAAGTACAACCTAATCTAGGGTATTCGTCAGTAATAAAGAGAATTTGTTCTTTTGCTTTTCGAATGGTAACTGGAACGATTTCTTTTTTGAACTTCCCCGTCTTAATGGCATTCTCAGCTCTACGTTGGGATTCTATGCTAGCTTTGTCTTGTTCCTCTCGAGAAACTTTGAACTTCTGAGCGACGTGTTCCGCTGAAAAGTAAATTTCATTTTATAAAAACAGAGAGCAAAAGAATTTTTCAATAGTGAAGGAAAAGTAAACAACGAACCGGTGTTTCCCATAAGGCAGTTATGAAACGCATCGATTAAACCATCACGATGCAATGTATCGGCTAATTGTAGTTCACCTATTTTTTTTCCTGCTCTCAAGTAAGCTGCATGTTGAGCTTGGCTCATGCTTTCTTGACCACCACATACTACGATTTTTGAAAAATCTGCCAAAATATGGAAGTATCCATCGGCAACGGACCTGTGACAATTTATTAATTATTTTCCTCATTCTCAAATACACTGTGTCTAACTAATGTTAACGCCCCCAAACGCCAAATTCTCTTCATCCACAAAAAGTATTCGTTATTTTACTTCTTTTCATTTCTTTTTGTGGAATTAAAAAATTAACATATATCTAAATAATTGTTTCTCTATAATTTAGAAGATTATGAATATTTTTAAACATTCCAGTTAATTTTGAAACACGGATTTTGCAAAAAATGAATTTAAATCAATCAAATGACCAATAAAAAATTTTTTAAATCATAAATTCAAGTAACTAAAGTCTTAAATTATTCATTATGTCGTAATGAAGTCAAACAAAATGAAATAGATGATATTTTTTCTCATGAAAGGAAATTTCGTGCTCGGGTGTGTTAACATCAGTTAGACACAGACACATAGTGTACATACACCGTGCGATCCATCGAACTCCGATTATGAGAGCATCAAATTTCTTGCTCTGGTAAACAAATTTATGTTGTGATTCGATTTTAAACATTGTTTATTATCAGAGAGTAATGAGGAAATAAATCTAAATAAAAAAATTAACTTTGTGTTTCCTCATTGATATAAAACAGCAGTATTACCAAAATCTAATTACAACCTTTATTGTTTACAGAAGAGGAAAGAATTGGACGTTTTTGTGCTCTGGATTCGATAGGTCGTAGGGTGTATATAATTATATAATTTAATATTAATTTTTGCTGGAAATATATTTACTGTAAACTGGATCCACATAATAAATTAACCAAATGAGCTGGGACTGTAGTAGGAAGCCCAGCTTTAATAGATGCTTGCTTTGCCGGATTTTGACCTTGACCGGCAGTTAATACCTAGGCGCGTAAAATCAACAAATACGAAATAAAACTTTTGTGATTAACGCTAATTTTTGACTATGAAAGTGCTACTATGTGTTTAGGTACATGAGGTGAATTTTAAAATTTTTGCGCTTACCTGTCCGAGAATAACTTCAGATACATCTTCTGGAGCGATATTAGCTCTTTTTAGTACTTCTTCAATGACCACAGCACCTAGTTCGTGAGCTTTCAATTCGGAAAGACTTCCCATGAAACTTCCTAAAAAATTAAATAATTTTTGGAAATTATCTATTTGAGGGATAATTTCAAAATTGAACATTATTTTATTATTCCAAAGAATCAACACCTGAGTATTTTAATAATTTGTCATTTTTTACGATTAAAATTGGAAATGAAAAATATTAATTAGGTATCTACCTATAATATGAATTTACTGAGGAAGGTAAGAAAAATTTTAATGCAAGATATATATGCAAGGTGATACGAAAAAGATATGCATCAATAAAATAAAATAATAAATTAATGCTGTAGAGAATTATTACTCATTTTTGAAAAAATTGAATTAAATACGAATCATACCTATAGGTGTTCTCGCAGCAGATACTATTACTACGTCGTCAGTCATTTTTAAATACCTATTTCAAATAAATAATGTATTTAAACACCGTTGAAAAAAGTATTCGAACAACGTAAAGCCAAACCTTCAGATGATCGTGAACTTGATTTTGAATTATAAATGGAGCGTGAAAGATATTATATATACTTATGGTATGCCTTATCGGATTCGTAATCAGTGATGCCTATACATATGCGTACTTACGAGAAGAACAATTATTTTGTTTTATATATTTGAGAACTTGCGAAATGACGTGTATACTACTTCAGGAGGGGAGTGAGTAAAATTTATCGTTTTATTGCATTTTAAAAATCCTATTCCTGATTTGTAAAATAAAATATAAAAAACAAATATAAATGAAATTCTCGACACTGGGCGTAACAATCCTAGCAATTACACATGCCCAATATAATAAAATAGGAAAAAAATGTTGAAAAATGTAGTATTCTTATTTTGAAGTAGTCCCAGTTATTCCATCTTCTTTACTATTCTCTCCATGCATTATAAAAATTCGAAGGGAAATAAGTAATTGTTATTGCGAATGTTTTTATGCAGTTATCAGAAATAATCTCACAAGCGACCCACTGAAACTTCTAATATGTAGACGCGACACGTGCTTTATCTCCTACCGATGCCTAAATCGCTAAATGTACTTAATAAAATCATTCGATTGTCGTATACATTAGTCAGCTACTTTTTTGTATTTTTCTCAATCTCAATAGTACTATGATATAAAGAAATTAATTTAATGCAACATAAATCTATATCATCTACCCCAATATTTCTAACAAAAATATCACTCAACTTTCTTCATCATTCATTATTGTTGCATGGTCCGTAAGCAATATTAAGGGAGTTGATGATGCATAATAGTGTAATGGGCATTTGACTTGAAATAAATATACCAAGGTGTTTTTTTTCCTTTGGTATAATTGTTAAAAATATCATCACGAATAACATGCTAAAATTCCTGGCTTGTAGTAACATCATGTAATCCTTTACGAGGGTTTACAATATTGAATGTACATTGTTAGCTTCATTTATTGCTTACTCTACACCATCCATGTTTTTTAATGCCATCTTCCACTCCAATCATAAGCGATGGAAAAGATTGAATTAAATATTCTTGTACAGGAAATTTAACGTTGATTAATTTATTATAGAATTCATTTTCTCGTATGGATTACTGCATGCGCGAAAAATTCAAGAAACTTGTTTTGGTGGTTTAAACCCTTGTAGAGATGCTACGTGTTGGGATGCATCATAACGGTATGACAAGAGTTGTAGTATGGTTATTGTTTTGAAGTTGCTAGTTGCTACGTAATATTAAAACTATCAAATCAGTAAGGGGGTATGGGTAATTGAAACTAAAATGTCATTACAGCACGCTCGTGTTGCCAACTCAGCATTTCAACAATCAGGCAAACTTATAGGTTGTGCTCGTTTCAAGTTTCATCTGAAATTATAAAATCGATTACATTTTTTTTCGCTTTTCATGGGCTTGTTATTAATGAATATAAGTTTACAAAATATGAAAATATCAAAATTTTCATAGAAACATAAGAATAAAGTATAAAAAGTGAAAATAATTTTTGTGATTTCAATAACTTTTATTTCAAAGAGCGTCATTATATTTTTTTCAATGCATATCTCCTTTTAGTTGAAAAAAAAGTTATCTGAATTTTTAGGGTTGGGATTAGCCTACTTGGATCATCTCTTTTCAGAGGTCTACATTTCATATCATTTAAATCAATATGAAAACGACAATTTAAAAAAACTGAACTTAGATACGAAAACTCTTATACTCAATAATATAAATGTGGACAGGTATGTCATTTCTATATTTATTTTTATTACGCTTACCTAATTATTTGAACAAAACTTCAAAATTAATTATACATCTGGTTTTACAATTATCTGCTATTATTGCAGATAACACTGTTTCGTTCTACAAACTGTTTTACTTCCATATCAGATAATACCGTGTGCGAGTTCGAGTGCCAGATTTTAAGTTATATATAACTGCTTACTTCTGAAAGGTTTTAATCACCTTTTCAATTTTGGTGTTACACTCGATTCGGAATGACATGTTCGTGAAGCGATCTCGTTTGTATTTAATATTCTCCTTATTACGCATATTCGATAAAAGTATAATACATTGAAATTTGATATAAAATTTACATGAAATCATGTTCATTAAAACGAAGACATTAATTCCACTTCATAAAATTTAGTGTAGTAAAAATATTACAAACTATTTTGAAGTGCGAGTAGTTTATTTTAATAGGTTGTCGTTAAAATCTGGAAAAACTTTTAGTTAATTTGTAAAGTATAGATGTATAATCATAATCAGTGCCGGTTTTAGGATCGCTGGTTGGGGAGGGGGTTTCAGTACCATAAAGTGGGAAAGATAGTAAATGTTTAAATTACTAAAAAGATGATTTAAACACCTAAAAAAAAGAAAAAAAGAAGCTCTTGGAGGGGTGGTTAGACGCCCAACCCCTCCTTAAAACCGGCTATGATCATAATAATTACCAATACTTCTAGTATACATTTTGTTACAAAAGCATGTCATTTCTTACGAGACGTCCTTATGCATATTTTGAATTCTGGCAGTCTGCCATCATCGAAGTAAAATAAGGTTTTCGTTTCGAAGGTTTGAGGTATCATTGTTTTTCTTCTCATACAGTTATTTTTGTAAAATTGAAATAATTTATGAATCGAGGTATTTTCAATATTTTTGTGAGTTTTATTTCTCGAAATGTGATAGAAAATTGCCCTCTATTATTGGAGCAAAATAGCCATCAACTAACAATTCAAATCCTTGGAAATTGAAGAATTCAGATTTAAGTAGAAAAAAAATTAGGGCAAAGAGAGGAGGAGCTTTACGTTTTAGCCTCATTGCCTACGAAACTTCCATGAAATATCACGAAGTTTCATTATTTTTTTTTAATAGTTTGCATAAAAGTTTGACAATGAATTATAAAAATTTTCAACATTTTATTACAACTTTAAAAATTTTATAACCAACAAAAGTACAGGTAAAAAAATTGTTCAATAAAATGTAAATTACAACTTCTCTATGGCCATTGCGATTCCCTGTCCGCCTCCGATACATAATGCAGCGACACCTTTTTTACCGCCTGTTTGTTCCATTGCATTTAGAAGCGTGACCAGTACACGAGCTCCTGAACATACACAATATTGTTATTATTTTTTAAAAAACATTATTCATGGAAAATTATTTAATAATCATTAATATTAATATCTAGAATAGAATATATCAAGTTAATGGTATACTTATATTTACGTTTCAGTTAAATAACAGAAGGATTCTACAAATTACCTGAAGCACCAATTGGATGGCCAAGCGCCACAGCTCCGCCGTATATATTAACTTTGTCTGGATTAAGGTCGAGCTCTTTTATTACGACGATCGATTGTGAAGCGAAAGCTTCATTGATTTCATATACATCTACTTCATCTTTCGTCCATCCAGTTTTCTTCAACTAAAAAAAAGTCCATGAAACGAATTTCTAAAGACATTTTTCAAACAGTTATCTTACATAACAGTTTATCAATACCATTATTAATTTTATTTTACAATTATGTCATAGTGGTAAATGTGATATAATCAGAAGAGTATTGAAGTTAACCCCAAAATCAAATCGATTCTAGTCTAAAGAAATACCTTAATAACATCAATAAATTAAAAATTTTCCAAAACTTGTTAGACTTGAACATTTGATTATTATGTTTCAATATTTTTTGAACTCCCAAGATTAAAAAAGGACATTATAGATAGAATTTTTTTTTGGAAAATAGAATATAATAAATAAATGAGTAAAAATTGTCAAATGGCTTCAATAGTGTTCTCAAAAATTCAGCTCTCCCGGTCATTATTCGATTTTCTCACATTTCGTTTAATACTTGAAATTTGTATTTAATTACTTTTCAATAAATAAACTTCTCTACAACTAGAGACGAAGTATCATCGTTACAAAACGTATCATGTTTTTCGATACTCAGCATTCTCAAAAATATTTCAACCAGGTTTTTTTTTAAAGTCCAAAATTTCACTTCTTTACAAAAATAATTTCACAGACTGACATAAAATAAGAGAATTTTAAAAATGGCCTCTGATCTGAGTCCATTGAAACATGAAGGAGAAATCTGTCCAATTTTCATTTATCAAATATTCTCAAAATTGACATTATAAAGGATAATTTACTTGCCCTCAAACTAACACGATAGGTTGTAATTGCTAAATTTCAAATTTTTGGGTATCCTTGAAAATAAAAATTGGACAGAACTTGCCTTTCGTGTCACAAAAAGTGAATATCAAAGTCCAAGTTATGAATTGGATATTTGACTCGTAACATGTTTTTAATGCGTACAACAGGATAATAATGCAATGATCAATGGTCACCCATTATTTCTTTCATCAACAGCGCGTTCCATGTTAATACTGATAAAACAATTTTAATTTCATGTATGAAGAAAAATTAATTAACATTTTTTTTCACCTTCTCAAAAAAAATTTAAACTATAAGCATAAATTAAATTATTTTTAAAATGGTTTCAACCAATTAAATTCATTTTAATCCTGAAACCTAAGAATGGATGTATACCTTATCAAATGAATGATTCATCATTAGAGATTAAGTTAGACTTCGCATCACGATACGGCGGGTAATACTCAGTCAAGAATACAGACATGCTTATTTGTATTATTTTGTAATAAAATTAATTGAAAAGATTTTGATTGTTTTATGGAAGAATTCATTATACACGAATAACAAGTATATATATTTCTGATACACCAATACCGCGACACATTGGTGTTATTTCAGAAGTAAGATTTTGTTAATATTCTCATATAACGATTGATTCATGCAGTATCTTACAAGAGACTGAATGGCTTGAATAGGAGATAATCCCATAATTAAGGGTGCCACTCCAACTTTGGTAACAGCGACAATTTTAGCTAAAGGAGTTAAATTTCTTTGGTCGGCTTCTGCTTTCTTCATTAAAACAACTGCTGCAGCTCCGTCATTTATGCCGGAAGCATTTCCAGCGGTAACAGTACCATTCTGTAAAAATTTTAATATACTCATTTATATACGTTCTTTTTTACTTATATTTCAATGTTAAATGTTTACAGGTATCAAGTTGAGTATTTTGTATTGAAATTTATGAGAGAAGAATTATGCGACTAAACATAGTCGAGACGTGAGAAATAGTAATTTAAAAAATTTTCATAATTTACATACAAAAGCTGATTACATTCTAATAATGTATTCAAATTGTTTACTTTCATTAAAATATAATATGAATTTAAAAATGATAATACAACGGAGACGTACTTGTTTAAAAACTGGCCGTAATTTTTGTAAAGTACTTAATGTACAGCCTAGTTTTGGGTATTCGTCGGTAGTGATGAGGATTTCTTCTTTCCTTTTTTGTATAGAAACTGGAACAATTTCATTTTGAAATTTTTCCGTTTTATGGCAGTTTCAGCTTTAAGCTGCGATTTCAAAGAAAATTCGTCTTGTTCTGCTCGAGAGACATTATACTTTTCGGCGATATGTTCGGCTGATAAAGAAATATTACAAATTTTATGATAATTGCGGAAACAATTTTTTTTTTTTTTTTTTTTTTAAGAAATGAAAAGACAAACCGGTATCTCCCATATGGCAATTATGAAATGCATCAGTCAATCCATCAGAAATCATCGTATCAGCTAATCGGAATTCTCCCAGTTTTGTTCCCGGTCGTAAGTAAGCTGCGTGTTGAGCTTGGCTCATACTTTCTTGACCACCACATACTACGATTTTAGAAAAATCACCTAGAATATGGAAATATCCATCCGCAACGGCTCTACAAAAATTCGAAAATAATTCCAACTGTCAGATATACCACTATAACTGAAAGAAGTGCGCTTACTGTAATCCGGAACCGCATAATAAGTTAACGCAGTGTGCTGGAACAGTATCAGGAAGTCCAGCTTTGATAGCTGCTTGTCTTGCAGGATTTTGCCCTGACCGGCGGTTAATACCTGTAAAATAAATTAATCAAAATGAAAATTTTTGCAATAGAACAATTACTACCTGTTGTACAAAACCACGACTAGATTCAGGTTTCGGGAATACAAATTGTTATGGCCTACCTGACCAAGAATAACTTCGGACACATCCTCTGCAGCGATATTAGCTCTTTTTAGAACTTCTTTAATCACCAAGGCGCCCAAATCATGAGCCTTCAATTCGGAAAGACTTCCATTAAAACTTCCTGAAAGTGTAAAATTTTCCGAAAATTATATTTGATGAATATTTTCACATTTTTAGCGTCATTTCAAGAACCTACTAATTTTTCTATTTTTTTGAGAGAAAAAAATAAAATGTGACATACCTATTGGCGTTCTCGCTGCAGATACTATCACTATGTCATCATTCATTTTTTAAATATTTCAATAATGATACAACCGGTTGAAAAAAAATCTTACGTCAATGTGTTACCTTCTTCATTACTAGAATGATGTCCTGCCAAAACTTCCGATGGAATGCGGACTATTCGGTAGTGGTACAGAACTTGAAAAGAGAAAGTTACTCCGTTGAATCCGAATTCCTAGTAGAAGACCGTCCAACGGAGTGTTGCTTATCGACTGAAAACGGTACGAAACGCGGCATAGCGAGGTCACTTTTCTGATTTTATATCTTCGACGCGATGAATGAACTGCTGATGCGTGAGAAATAATGAGATATTCATGGTGCTGTTAGTGACGTGTGACATTATAATGTCACTGCGATTATTATGATAACAATGAACAATGAAATAATAAACGCTTTGGTTTCTTATGATGAAATTTTCAATTTCGAATAAATTTTTGATTTTTGAATTTGAACGTGAAGCTTTATCATTCACAGCTCACACATCGGAATTTCCCAAATTTTCCAAAAAATGATACCGCAAACACAAAGTTCACCACACGTTGAAATGAAATGATAAAAGATCCCATACAACTTGAACAGAAAACACGTTTTCCTGTTAATTACCATCTTACCATTTAAATTCCCTTAATGTATTTTCACATAATTATATTTCTATTACGTAATTTTCAGATTTCCTTGAATATGATTTAAAAATATCTTAGTTATTTTCTCACATTTTATTTTCTAAAAGAAAATTTATTCACCAATTTTCTTAAAATATCATTAGCTTTTTCATCCATTTAAAAATTTCGTTGTTTACAAATTTCCGTATTTTACAGTAATTTCATTTGTTTACAAATGATAAGCTTACCTACTTCTTTTCAACCTACCTATTTTCCATTCGTTATTTTCATTTCGTTTACAGCGCTCCCTAGGCGTATTTTTATGATACTAATTTAAATCAGTAATTTACTGATAACCGTATTTTAGAAAACAATGAAGAAAAAATAGTTTTCAACGATACTAAAATTTCATCTAGTATTTCGAAAACTGTTATGTTGTTTTCGATGTGTCATAAAGTGCGGATAAAATCTTCGAAATCATGAAATAATTATGTGGATAATAAAATTGTGAAAAATTTTCAAAATCTAAAATCCTGTATTTCTTTACATTTACCTCTAACAACAGTTTTCCAACTACATAAAGCGCATGGTCATGTTTGGAATTAATTCTTCAGGCGAGGTGGTCGAGACAGGTAATTGATAATTTTTTATTGTGGTTTACTGGCTGTAACTTTTTTCAGCTGTAGTCAGTAGTTTTTTGTATGCAATTATTCGAATTTCGGTGATAATCCTTAGTCCTGATTATTGCGATATGATTCGGGCTAAATGTTAAGTGATCGGAGTGATACTTTTAATTAGTGAAAATATGTCTGATGCCGATAATTATCCATTTAACAATTACTTATCAGGTATGTACTCAGTTGCCATATCCACCTAATCATTTTAGCTTGCGTTTTTTTTCATGAAAGCAACAGTAATACAAAATTCGTGTGTAAATTTATCATTAATCTTCTAAGCAACAATTGAACATCGAAAGTTCCCTAAATAATGTTATATTAAAGGTCTTATTGTGGTCCTGATATTTTGCGTTGAGTTGCTTCAATTTCAATCTTCATTTGGTAGAAACATCTGTCTTTCTTGTTAAAATTTATAGCTTTTATGTTATGCTGATAACACAAAATTGATTTTGTTTTCGTGTATTTTTTTGACCTTTGTTTTTTATCTTGAATTTTGATCAAATCCTCGCTGGGTAATAGGCTTTTTAATTACTTTGGTGATAAATTTACCCAAGTGCTGTTGTATTTTCCATATCATTCTTCATTTTAATTTTCAATCTCTCTAAGTTTTTAATGATGTTTCGAACATGAAGTCTCGTTATCATTGATGAAATAAGGGTTTTCCCATTACCATTTCTTTTCAAGAATCTCGCATATTACTCATACAATAATAATTTTTAATTCATTGTTGTCATTCTTCCGTTATACAAATAGAATTTTTTTTATCGTTCAGTTTCTCGCAAAATATTTCCCGTATTTGAAAGGTCATTTAAATGTTTGTTTACATGGTTCTGGAGTATTATGCGATATTTTCTGTAGGTCAATGATTGCTTAGATTATTCAACTATCGCTCTAAAATAATGAACGTTACGCTTAATACTACGAGGAAACGAGGTACCCGCTACCCATTTTAATACGAATATGTTCTAATTATATTACTTAGGGATTAGATTCTAAACATGTGGTGTTCAGTAGCGCATATGTGGTAGTTCCGTTTTCATTATAAGGGTACTATTGTTGAAAAATATGTATAATTTCTCAAATAGCATTTCATTTTTCTCGTCTACGATTTTCCCTCCTTCCAAATATTCCATAAAATCTAAATCGCTTAGAATATCGATATTTTGCTAATTTTTCATGACTTCGGTATCTTTTCAATGAAATTTGTGCTTTTCGTGACCATATTTAATAGTACTAATGGCTGATTCATGCTGGCTTTCAATTAATGTTACTACGTAGTTGAATGCACGGGTGTGGTATGACTTCATTCTGTGTTATTTAAACCGAACAAAAAGTGGTTTTGAAAATGTTTAATTTAAATTAAAAACATCGTGTCCTCGTATATTTTCCTACACCGATGACGGTTTGGTGTTTGATGCCATTTACCTTTATGTAGATTGGTGGTGTTAAATTTCGATTTGTTTTTCACAAATTGCGCTTCTATACAGTTGCGTCATAGATCAGAATTTGGGATTATATAACCGCAAATTTTGTTAGTTGAGTTTTTTGATAAAAACAGTAGCTCTATTGTCTACCTGATTCGAGAAGTAGTGGTCCATTGATAGGGTCTTCAAATCTTTGCATTTGAAACTATTTGGAGTTGGTTTCTCAGTGCCCAAATTTTTTACGTGTATCGTACGCCGAATGTAACAGTAACAGAACCCAAAAAAAAAAACATTTTTTGGAGTTGGACATCTTGAGAATGATTTTGAAATGTAATCTCCAATTTCAAATAGTAACATATTGGTTTTTTACTCATAGCTAATAATTATTCAGATTCGATGATGTATCACCCTTTCATAGATCATGTTAAAAGAAAAACGGAGGAATTATTATCTTTAAAAATGTGAGACTGGAGAGAGGCGTAAATAAAGGAGAGAAAATTTAATTATTACTTCATATGACGTAGTGAGTAAATCATCACCACTTTGCTCAAATTTCAGTTTCTCAAGTAAATTTGTAGGAGAGATGAAGCAAAAATTAACATTTTAAGGGGAAATTAACGTAGAAAATTTCTTGAAACGGCCATATCTCCTCACTAAATGTATCTGGAAAGGTAAGTTTATTGACCTATGACAGGTTACACTACTTGAGATTGAGTAAAAAATTTCAACTTTATTCCTTCAAATGCATTGTTCACTAACGACGTTAATATAAACAGCTGCGAGTGTAGGTTGATGATACCAACAGATAATAACGCATCAGTACTAATGATTGATAAAATATCGGCTACCCCTAGGCCTGGTAACCCGGAGCGAAACTGAAACCAAAGATCTGTAATTACTGGTTCAAAACCGGTACAAATTTCAAAACGAAATCAAGAACGATAAAAAAAACACCAAGTCTGTGACTCAGAACAAAACCAGAACTTTTCGATTCGTTTCGAACTCGGTTTAAAGAAAATTTTCTATCTTGTCACAGACTACAGTATTCATTTTTTATTGGTATTTACATTGTTGAAGATATGTTACTTTTATTTTTATAGCACTCAAATACTACTTTATTAGGTACTGAAAATGAATTTCTTTCAAAGCCCTGAAGAACAAAATAGAAAATGGACCAGAAAATATTGGGTCCAACATCTAGACCAAAACATTACCGTCATTTATAATTTATTTATTTTAAATTAATTGGTGACTTTCCGGAAATTTACATAATTATGTACAAAAAAGTAAATTTGATGAAAAAAAACTTATCCAAGATACAAAAGTTCGTAAAAGAGTGATACAAAAACCCTGTTTTCTAAGTCATCAGGAAAATTAACAAAAATTTATCTTGTGGAAACTTACTGGTAAATTACCGGTAACTTACCACTTTAAATTTCCATACCTCTCTCGTTTGGACATACACCAGGACTGACAACTGAAACTAAAGTTATGTAGAATACCAAGTTACTGTACTTGCATAAAACCAATGTAATTAGGTCAAATATGATCGCCAGGTGCGCGCCAATCGAAAAGACACATCTCTGATTGATGGCTGAAATAACAACCAATGATCGGTTGAGCCATATCGCGCGAAGAATTCAAAATAACGTTTCAGAGTTGAGACTAGATCACAACGCTCATATACTGAGTAATTAGCTTTTCTTTGAATTTTTTGTTTAATTTTCAGAATGCAGTTACTTGGTATTCTATATTAAATTTGAAAGAAAAAAAAATATGTAGCTATGTTATCGTTGGAAAGAGTATATTTTTCGAATGCGCATATCAAAACAAACCTGTTCTCAAATTATACGATTTCATATAGTCGAATTTTTGAAAATTTTGGTGATTTTTCTGAATCAATATGGCATCTTCCTTTAATTATTTTCTATAAGTGGCTGCGTTACATTTCTCACATCGCGAAAGCTATGAGCCAAGTTGAATTTAGTTGCTCCTATTGAAGTCATTCAGAACCAAATATTTCTTACCAAGGAACCTCGTGAACTACCCCTCGTGGATCTGGTTGAAAAGTACTTCTAGTAATAGCAATTAGGGGTAGCATTTTATCATCAAAATCGTAGATGCCTATTTCGAGTTTGAAGCTTGTGTGCTTGTGAAGAGAAACAGTTGACTTTATTATCGATAATTTCAAAAATGAGAAAGCAGCACAATAAAGGTAGAGTTTACATTTATTCATGATAAAATTCCTTTAACTGAAAAATGATCTTTCATTTAGAGATTTTCAATCTTCAAGTGAATGATTATTTCATCAAAAAATTTTCTAATAACTCTTTTCATATGCTTAATAAAATATTACCCTTCGCAAGCTTATTCATCCTTAGCTAAGCATTTTTTTATGTTTTATAATAAAATTGAAGAAAAAATTCACTTTTCG
>VFXL01000439.1:0-28672 GCA_009761765.1 Phenacoccus solenopsis | reverse complement strand
GCAAGTGCCTGTTGCCTTCGTGGCTGTACAAGGCACTAATAAATAAAAATAAATAAAAAAATAAAAATTAAATCGCAATCCCTCGCCTTCATTACCTCCTCAATTTCGTGATGTAAATTTTAGTTGTTAATTACGAAAAAATCGTTCGCCAAAAAGATGCGAAGAGAGTATGACCTTCAATTAATCACCCAAAAGGTAACCTCTCACGTTTGCACCTAATGCCGTTACAATATTAATATTTAGATCATTTATATTTTTGGTACATAGAAGACATTTTTCATTCGGGTATTTTTTCTCTTGTTTTTTAAGACATCATAAACAATGGGATTGGAAGCTACGGTTAGCATTATTATTCAGTTCACGCATCTTTTGCGTCAGATTGCGTTAGTGGTTGTGAGCGGTAATAGCGAAAAGGATAGAGGATACTATGCTCTTATAACGATGTAGGTATTTATTCCTGCATTGGATAAATTCCAGATATCACTATCGCTCTGATATTAAAATCAGAATCAAATGTTAAACGTAGAATATCAGAGTTTGTTGAATTTTAAATATTTGGGATTATTTTCGAGAAATATTCGGAATTGAACAGAAAAGTGAAACAGAGAGTAAGCAGCAAGAAGGCGTTACTGGAGCTGAATTTCACATGTTTTTCATCGAATGAAAATTTGAAAAATGTGTGTACACGCTTAAGAATACCATGCCTAAAATTTTACCCCTCTGTTTATTATTATATCTTCATTTAACTTGGATTTTCCCCATAAAAGACTTTTATACAAATTCGTCCTCAAGACTGCACCGCACCCATATCAATCCATTTCGATGCGGTTTGTTGTGTTGGACCGTGCTGCTGCCATTAAGTCCCTTTTGGAGTTTCGATCCTAACCCATCATTTATTACTTTTATTGGCCCTCTTAATGTATATTTTTTCATCGGAACAAAAATGTGAAAATGATTTGGATGCGTTTCTGTAGTAATGCTATTTCGAAAATTTCATTCTCTTTTATGTAGAGGGACTAAAATTTGAGCATAGCGTCATTATATAAAAGCATCCAGAATTTTTTTCTTCAGATTTTGGTACGACGAAAAAAAGGTGGGCAAGTGGAAGGCGGGGAGGGGGGGGGTGAAAATAGAATTTGATGTTGAAGTTGAAACATTTCAAATTTGTCACCAGTGGTGTCTGGCAAAACAACCAAATCAAAATTGGTGGACATGAAAAGGCCGCAACCCGATGCAAGGAACTCAGCCTTTCAGGTGAAAAATCAAAAATAGGTAAATTCATATAATTATGTAATTAGACAATTTAGATGAAAAATTTTAAATTTTGGGTATAGAATTTTTATAAAAGTGTGTGAAGGAAGTTGTAACGCGCTACAATAAATTCAACTCTAGCAACGTTGTAAGACTGCTTACATCTATTTTTTTTTTTATGAAATATTGAAGTAACGAGGAGCAACTTTTGTATCTTGTTAGTATCGGAAACCTTTTGACGAAATATTAAAATCCGCATGTGTGATAATGTAAGTTTTTTTTTTTAGGTGAGGGAGAGATGGAGGAGGGTATAAAATAAAAATCACTAGTAATGTTAGACATTTTTTTCGTGAAAGGGAGGGAGTTGTGAGTTGTCGTTGATTACAAATCTTAATGCTTTACATTCACTTTTATTACACTGTGTTAAAAAAAAAAGTAATAAAAACCGGTTTGAAATGTTGAAAAAAAATTGATAACAACTGATAAAAAATTTCCCACAAAAAGAATATTTTTTATTTTTTTTATTTATTATTTTTTTTATTAATAGCTAATCGTTACGCGTTTTTCAAAGACGCGACCAATGAAAATGCGAAAACGTCGAAATGCTGGCCGCAATTCCGTCTTCGAAAGTCATTACATTAGCGTAAAATTCGTCAGTTAAAAGCAATGATATGGATGAACGATTATCATTTCAGAACTTCTTAAACTAAAACTGAAATTAAAACTAAATTTGGGATGAAAACAATATATTTTACCTCCCTAATTTTTTGGGCAGGTAGGTGAGTGAAGACTAAAAATTACCCCATGCTACCTCAGCTTCCGTCGTCATGAATTCTTATCATGAAAGAAGTTCAGGCTTAGTAGTTGAGAGTCTATGAATACCTTAGTATGAATGTAGTTGTTCGCATTTAGAAGTCTTGATTCGATTCACAACTTCCCCTCCTATCTTTCTCCTTGACACTACCAACAACGCATAATTGAAAATGGTCAAAATTAAAGAAAATTAAGATTCTGTGTATGCATCCTTTTTGAATGAGGAAATACCCTTCACAATTTCGTTGCATAATATGTAGGAATAATCATTACTTTATTAGCAACTTTCATCCATAAATTTCCGCTGAACTAATTCGAATTTGATCTCAGTTTTGTTTACCGAATTATCGAATAATGAAGTTCTTGGCATCGGTATATTTTCCAAAGCCCTTTAAATTAAGATCAGCCACAATTTTTATTTACCAAATGAAAAAAGTTATAAATGGAATCTAAATAAAATTCCATTGCTGTATTTGCTAAAAAAAAAAATGTCTACCTAGAGCCCTGTTAATAAATCCTTCTAGGAGTTTTTTTGAAACAGTATTGGAAAAAATTTTGGTCTACTTGTTATTAGAAAAAATACATTGAAATGTTTTTGTTCTTTGATTAACAAGATAATATAATCCTTGAATAAAATTTAAAAAAAATGAAATTAGAACAAAAATCAATTTCTTCAGAATTTTTATTTTTGAAATTGAAAATTATAAATTTCCAGAACTTCCTAGTCTCCTCATTGTATCTCGATGAAGTAGACATGTGTAGATGCATTATGCCCGCTCTCCACACTATAATTTATACCGTCCATTCACCCTAAAACACTTCGCATAAGCGTCACGTTGATTTTCAAAAAACAAACTTGTAGACAAATTTTTTACGTGATTTCGAAAGAAAGTAATTTTTGTCGTCGCATCGTATCTATAATTTGACACTGTGTTGCGTCATCATGCATCGTAATTTGCCGTTTAAACAGTTTTGACAGCTATTTTTACGCCAGAAAAGAAAAAAAGAATTGATAGGACGTGATGCGGTAAATGAAAATGTTGTGTTTTATTGTCAACGTATCCGCGAGGCGAGGTTTCGTTCGATCGAAGCTTTTAAAATATCGAGAAAAAAATTCTACTCACTAATAATGGTAGTACAATTGACCTATTTTGGAAGCAATTTCGCCGATCTGCCAACGTTTCAAGCCGTACCTTCTGTCAAGAATATGCCTGAAAAAAATTCGTAAAATATTGTTAGAAAATCAATGATAATATTTTTTCTTTGCAGAATGAAGTATTCCAGTATTTAAAAATTGACAAATTACTCGTAGAAATTCGAACAACACAGATGTGAATTTTTCGTGAATTGAATTTCGAATTAGTTCGACATAAGCCTAAAGTAAGTGCCCCCAGTCTGTTTAAATTCGTTTTTTGAAATTGACAAACTATTTTAAAGGTTGTTTGAGGAAGAGGTATATTTGTATTTTATGTTTAATTAATGGCATTTTTTAAACTGTATTTTCAATTAAACGGTAGCTATTATAGCTTACCTAATGTGGTAGGAGTGTTCGGAGGAAGTAAGGAGTCTCTGTTTGTTTGTAATTATGTAGAAAATGTTCAACTTTTTAGTAAATAGCTTTAGTTTCAAAACGAAAAATAAAAGTTCTCACATTTTTTAGAAACCTAAAAATTCTATCTATCAAATTCTGAAAATTCTGGTATTTTATCTGAAAAGGGAAAACTAAAAATTTTTGAAATTTTTTGAAAACTATTTTGTAGCAGAATTTTCAAGGTTTGATGAAACGTTTAAAATCTCTCAAGTTTTAAAACGGAATTTATATGTGTTGTATTTTTTGGCAGGGTTGTGTATTGTGTACTTCTCAGAATATTGAGTGATTCCAAAAATTTTCTTTCGAAGGATATTTTCAAGTAATTTTCCATCTTTCTTTACGCATTTTTCAAGTACTGCAATTACATGTATTAGTTGTCCAAAAAAAGTGTTTTTGAAAAACTTTGTGAAGAAGTGTGAAAAATATTTTTTCAAAATTCATAGTATTCGAAGAGAGCAACAAAAAAAGTTATAAATGGAATATTTGCCTGACAGCCAGGGACGTACCGAAAGGGGGGGAGGGGGGAACTTCCCCCCTTGGCTTTTGGAAAGTTGGTAAATTTGGAGTTTTAGCGTAAAGTTGGTAAACTTGACCACTTGCGCAGTATAATTACGGCCATTTTTAAATTTTTCAAGACTAACAAGACTGTGAATCGTATTTATTTAACATCTTATTTTCGTGGAGCAAAAAAAAAAAAAGGTCAAGAGTTGGTAAAATTTCATGGTATTAGTTGGCAATTTTTGGTTTTCTCCTCCCCCCCCCCCCACTGAAGAAGGTCCTCGGTACGCCCCCGCCGTATCACCGTATCAAAGATAAAAACAGCCACCTATCTTCTCCCAAGCCACATTAGAAGTTCGACTTATAATATGTACGATAGGTAGTAGGGACTTCTGCCCATAGCCATTACATGAGCCCATATAACTATGTATATAAGGGTGGATCGAAAAAGAGAACTTATCTTGGATTTTGACCAAATTTGCTGAGGTGGCTTACATTAAGTGGAAGACTTTCCAAAAAAATTTTGAGCCCCCTACATGAAAGAGGAGGGGAGCAGGAAGTCCACAAAGTGCACTACCTTTAAAAAAAACATCTTTTATTGTATTTTTTAACCAATTGTATTGTAAAGAGATTGAAATGCGAAATGATTAAATTTTTCTAAAAGCCACTATCATCTATTTACTTTTGGAATTAATTTCGTAAAAGCGATTTTTCACTTTACTGTGTATTCTCTCAAAAATTAAATCAATGACAATTGTTTTTTAATAGTGAAACATATTCAAAATTTATGCTCTTTCGAATGAGCTACTCGTAAACTTACTATCTATATTTTTTCTCGAGATATTGGCAAAAAATCGAGCAATAAATCAAATTTATCTCCAGTACTGGAGCTCATTAACGGAGATTGCTCTAAAAAATGAATTAGTTTTATTAAAATAACTCGAGACTCACATCGATGGTAGCATTGTTTTAAAACTAATCATGTATAAAATATCAAGCTCTTTTGAATGAGGTGTTTCCGAACATTTCAACTCAATTTTCATGTTAGATATTAATAAGAAACTTTCTGGCTCCTTTTTCAGCATTAATGAGTGATAAATTCGTGAAGAAGTTAATAATATCTTAATGCCTAAAAATTAAGTGTGTTTCTGTTTCCGAACATTTCAACTCAATTTTCATGCTAGATATTAATAAGAAACTTTCTGGCTCCTTTTTCAGCATTAATGAGTGATAAATTCGTGAAGAAGTTAATAATATCTTAATGCCTAAAAATTAAGTGTGTTTCTGTTAATGTTCTAAAAACGTTTGAACCGTTAATCTCATAAGGCTCATATCTGCACCGTATAATTATTTTTGCCATATCTTGGTATGTTCAAGATGAAGATAAAATTTCGATACACCTCAAAATGGTGAATCACTCAAATTTTAACGAGGGTCTGAGAAGGAACAAATTAGTCAAAATTTTTGTTTTGATTTCATACGAAAAATTAAATCAAGAACTCCAACACAAAATTTTTTTGTATATTTGAGTTTAGTTAGAAAAATGGCTTTCTAAGGAAGTTTTAAGCCACGAAATTTCATGAATCTCCCATATCTCTTCATAAAATCGAATTAAAAAGGACAGAGTTAATTTGAGACCTGAATATGAGCTCTTGAATTTGAATCAAAATGAGTCTAAAATGGCGGTTCACCAAAATTTGAGAAGAGCTTGAGAAGCCTCAAATAACTGAAAATGTTATTAATATGAATTCGTATGATTATTAGGGATAAGAAGTATACTATATCCCAAATTCACTTTCACACATGATGTTGGAGCAGAGTTGCCAACTCGGGGAAAATTTCCCTGAATTCAGGGATTTTTTACTCTGTTGAAAAAAAGGCTGGGATTTTTCGGGGATTTTGATGAATTCGGGATTTTGTACCATTTTCTGGGATTTTTCGAATAAAATGTCCAAATTTCTTCATTTTCAACTATACTTAATGTAATTATAATCAATTTATTATGCATATAATATTAGACTGATAAAGGTGTGATAATTTTCGGTTTCATTGTTTCTATATTTTCATGATCTGTGACTGTATTTATTGCAACAAACTACGAACTACAAAGCCAATTTTGAAAAATGAAACATGAATTGAAAAACAAAATAGAAAACTGGAGGGAAAGCAAACTGCAAAGCCACACAAGTAGTTAAGTTTGTTGAATTGAATTTTAGATAATCTCTTGATTTTATGTTTAATTTATTTATTATTTTTTATAATTTATATTAATCAAATAATTATAAAGTATAAAGTAATTCCCCTAATTGCAGTAAGGTCTAAAATTTTTCAATTATAATTTCAATTTTAATGAATATATAGTTCGCCAAAAAAAAAAAAAAAAAAAAAAAGTTCAAAACCGATCTCCCGTACCTGTTTTTTTTCGCCAAATTCGGGGATTTTTTTCCATTTAGGTTGGCAACACTGTGTTGGAGGAAGAAAGGGGTTAAAGATCTCGAAATGTGGTGGAAATGAACAAAAGATTTAAAATTTTTGATTTTGTGTCATATTAAAAAGTGGCCCCAAGTGATTAACCTATTTCTATTTTACAGTTTTAAGAGCAAAAAATAGATTTTGATGGTGAAATTACAATAGTAAATCTCATGAATGCTTCATAATCCAAAATGGCGGATAGTTAAATTTTAAGTAAGGATCAAGGAGCATTAAATTGCTAAAATTTGAAAAATATCAGTTCAAATGATATTTGTGCAAGAAATATTACAATAGATTCAAAATTCAACTTCTTCAGCTAAGTTATCTGGAAATCTGAACAAGTCCAAATTACAAACTCAGCTCCAATAATGCGGCATAGCTGCTTACTTTTTTTTTGATTTTAACAATATAACGATTGTTATTTTTTTAAGCTTCAACGTTCATGTAAAAGTGTGTCTAATTTTTTAGAAATACATTTATTATAATTAGAAGTTTCAACATTCATGTAGGTTGTAGGTAGAGGACGTTTATCTTTGTGTGAGTGCAAGACGCCGCTATTGAAGAATCAAAGAGGTAAAACGAATTCTGCCAGTAGCTAGTTATTTATAAAGTTGAAGAAGCCTGTTTGAAAACTCGTCTCCATTCTCCATGCTTATTTTTTTAATCCTAATTTATTCATTTTTTATTATTTTTAATTTTTCACACGAATTTAAATTAAGGAATTAAGTAAAAATGTTCAGCGAACTTTGGCCATGGGACTCGATGAAAGGAATGGCTTAAGTTCGCCATCGCAAACGTACTAATTCTCGCGGAGTTCTCGGTTAGCGCAACTACACTTCTCGACTGCCTCGTATCTATAACGACCCTACCTCGGAAAGTTTTCCATTTGTAATACGTAGCCGCATATAATCTAGCTGTATAGAAAGGAATAGTATTTCTCGTCTGGCCGAATAAAATAATATCGCGGATGGGAAAAAGGCGAAAATTCGGCGCCTAAAGAAGCCCGACCAAAGGCCACAGAAGTAAGAGGAATGGAGAGAAAGAGAGGAAAGCCGCATTTAGTATTCTTTAAAAACGTCGATCAAGGTTAAAAGTTTTCTTCGGCTCGGTGTAATAACCAAATATACGAGCGTTTAAATTGGGTGAAATTTTCGTCGACGAGTCGCTAGGCGAGAGAAGAAAAAAAATGATAGCGTAGGAGTGGCGGCGACGTCGACGACGCGATGTATAAAGGATAACGCGCGCTACGTAATTTGAATTTCATTTCGTAACGCTCAAGTAAGGTTAATTCCGAGTAGTAATTTTTTTAACGGAGGGTTTTTGAGCTAGCAAAAATAATTGGGTCTTGAGGAAAAAAAAAAAAGGAGTACGAGTAGTTGCAAGTTGACGTAAGTCGCGAATGGGTAGCCAGCACATGCGTGTTCGCGTAGACCAGGGCACATGTTCAAACTCTCAAAAAACTGATCGGGTCTGTATTGTTTTCGCATCCGCTACACGGCGAGCTTCTGAATAATAAAACGGGATTCATTTCCGTTCGTTTAGGATTGTTTTGCCAGTTCTGGGGCGGCCGCCGCGCCGCGTATTATATGGCGTGCAATTTGCATAAAATATACGCGAACATTTATTAAAAAGTCTCCGCGTCGAAGTTTCGCCATGTAACCGATGTACTCGCTGATTGACCGAGGGCCCGAGATGAAAAATTTCTTAGCCTGCGCGCGCCGCGTGTTTTTCGGTAGTCGCGTGAAAGTTTTATGAATTTGACGCGGTAAACGAAAAAGAGTTATTTCCATTTTGCTTTACTGATACGGTAATACGTTCGCCGGATAAGTTTGTTACTTCTTATTCCATTATTGAAAAACTAAAATGGAGGCGGAATTATTTATAGAATACGAAATTCGAAACAGTGTAGCTTGGTTTAGGGGGTGTGGCCGAGTAATGGCTTTTATTGCGCTCGTTTTTTCGCTGAATTTTTTCGCGTAACTCAAAATGTCACCAGTTACGCCGCCTTTTTGGTTTCAATGCTAATTTCGCCAACGTACACGTATCGCGTCGATACACCTATACGGTGTGTACTATGTACCATAATATCGTACGCCAGTCTGTTGTAATCACCGCTGTATGTAAACACATACTGATATAATGTCTCCGGCACCCCATCCCATTCCTACTACGCCTATACATGTAATTACGCGTACCGTACTAAGCATTCTTATCTTCATTACACAGTTCGTATAAATTACCCGCCAAGGCGTGAGCTATTAGGCGCGCCTCTTCTCGCTTTTCCAATTCCCATCCTCGGTTTGTACTCTTACACAACCGAGGATTCGTTTAATCGTATAAATTCGTTTTTCTCGCGCCTCGTCTTGCGACAACCTTCCCCACTTCGTCGCCATCAGTCATGCGGGAATCCGCCGCGATGCCGTATGCCAACTAATGTGATTATCGTTTCTCGATATCGCATAGGTAATTCGATTAAATGATGGAAGACGATTTTTACAGTAAATAACGCCAATACATATCGACAAGCGAGTAAACATAATGGAGTATGTAATACCTATATGTGCTACGAACATCCAATATTTTGTACGGGGAAAATCGAGAGCTCGATATTCGCTAAATCAACAAATAGGTAGCTTTTCTTTCGATTTTGATGCGACGGAGGCTCTTTTATTTTTTATTTTTCTTAATTTACTCCCTGACGATTTGAATTGGTTTTGTTCGTTAGAAGGGGTAATTTGTTGATGGTGTTAATATCAGTGAGTTGGCTCTTTCGTATTCCCTGATCGGGCCTGTGATCTTTTCGATCTGAATGAATACGTCAGAGTTTAATAAAAATTTTGGTATAGAAAGTATGGGGAAACGAGATGTTTCTATCACCTTTTTAGATGAGTTTGTAATAAAAACGATAGCTATTACAGTCTACCTGTTTTGAAAAAACGAGTCGGGGTGAGTGGGGATTTCGAATTTTTGCTTCAGAGCATTTGTAATCATATGGAAAAAGTCCAACTTTTTGGTACACATGCGAAAGAGGTTCTTTTTTCGTATTTTCAATTTTCCTCAAAATGGTTGATCCTCAAATTTTAAGAAGGGTTAGAGGAGGGTAGAGAGCTGGAAATTTTTTTTTTAATGAAATAGTAAGTTTCCGGTTCTAACATATCCAATTTCAGGTCCGCAAGTGCACTTGAAGGCGATTTGGAGCAAAAACCGATTCTTTGAGGACCAGTGTTGTAGGAACAAACCAAAGAACGAGAACGAAGAACAATAAGAACGGAGAATTTTCATTGTTCCTGAGGAACAGGACCAAGAACGAGAACATAAAAGTGATATATCTGAAGAACAAAGAACAGAACGAGAACAGAATTTTCAAACTGAAAGATCAAAGAACGAAAGAGAACCAACTAATGAAAATGCTGAGGAGAGAACAAAAACAAGAACGATGTAATTTTGTTGTTCTTCGTTCTTTTGAAAGTTCATGATTTATTATAAAATTAATAGATATCATGAGGGAAAGAGAAAATAAGAAATTTATACTTCGGGCAAGTGCTACACATACCCATATAAGTATTTTTTTTTAATTATTAGCTCAAGCTTCATTAATTGATTTTCAATTTCAACAACAACATTAACTGTAAACACGTTATCAAAAAAAAGAAAGAAAGAAAGAACAAAGAAAATTGAAGAAGGAGAACAGAACGAAGAACGAACAAGAACGAGACCATAAAGATTGAAAGAACAAAGAACAGAACGAGAACAGTTGAAACATTGAGAATAAGAACGAGTTAGGAACAGGATCAAATGACTGTGTTTTCAGGAACGAGAACAGGAACAAGAACAGACCTATGTTCGTTCCTACAACACTGCGTTTTGAGCGATGAAATTTCTTGAACCTTCCGTATCTTCTCACCGGATCACTCTAAAAAGGTAAAATTTCCTGAGTAGAGTTACACTCATCGAAAGAAAAGGGCATGATGGGATAGACGAAAATGCCCCCGAGAGCTTTTCGAACGGTTTCTAGGGCAAAAGGTGGCCCACATCGAAAAAAAATTTTGACAAAAATTTCAGGCTCCAGTTGCGCCTATTTTCGGAGATATAGGCAAAAACAAGTTTTTCGATTAAAATTTTTTTTCTCGCCATATTATAAAGGTGGAAAGTTGAAATTTTATTTATAGTATCTTGACAATAAAAGGGTTTTTCAGTAATTTTTTCAATTTTTTTCGATCAATTTTAAAAGAGTTATGCAATTTTTAAAATTTCAAACCGCCATTTCTATGGCAAGTTTTCGAGGTGCAATTATGAAAAAAATTCCATAAAATGTATCTTTTACCACCAAACATACCATAAAAATTTCAGAATTTTTGGAGTGGTGCAACATAGTCAAAAAAAATAAAAACTATTGCAGCGCGCTATAAACCAAGCGGTTCGGTACTATGCGCGCTGTAGGCCGAACGAACGTTACACGACGTTGCGTCGCCGCCTTAACAGTGCATAACAGCTTAACTGATCTTCTCGCGCTTAAAACATTACTTAGGCTTATATTTTTCCTTTTTGGTTTACTTATAAGTGAACTCCTACAACTGATTAAATCAATCAATAGGCCTATTCCGTCTGTTTATTTGAAGAAAAAAATTCTTTCACCATAAAAATAACAAATATTAAAAAATTATGATAAAAATAATTATATTCTTATTAATATTTTTCTCCTCCTTATTATAATAAAGAGGAAGACCACTTCAGTTTGCAAAACAATCGTTACATATCATGCTTCTGTTTGCATGTAATATTATAATTGTTATGTTACCCCTTCACTATAAGAACACTAACCAAAATTTTTTGACTTTTATATATTGTGATAAATTCTAAATTCAAATAATTAATTTCGAAAATGTCGCATAATGAAAAGTGTATTAGATCTAATTTATTTTTAAAAAAATAGCGACATTTAAAAAACTATCAATTCTGAAAAAGATGCGAATAAGTTTTCAAAGATATTAGGGGAAAAAATAAATGATGGTGATATTTTGCACGATAACTGTAGAAAAATAGTTTCGAAATGTTACTCAAGCACTTGTAGTGTTTATATTCAGTGTTTCGTTTTGCTTCATCGCAAACATTTCAAAAATTAAAATCTAATGAATATATAAAATTGGATTTTTAATATTTTTTGTTTCAAGTTTTTTTTTTTTTTTTTTTTTTTACATCATAGTAATGCCAAACAAATTTTTAAAAATCGTTAAAAAGTTTTTGTTATTCTTGAAGAAATTAAGATTAAAGAATTAATTAAAGCTATAAAAAAAATTTAAATATTTTAAAATTATTATAATTTATTATAAAATTGTTAAATAAAGAGAAAGAAAAATTAATGTAAAAAAAAGTTATAAAAAATACGAAATTACAAAAATTACCAACCCTTAAAAATCCGAAGTCATTAGAAAACAACATAATAATACTAACAAATCAAGTGTACTTGGCGGTCAAGGGGTATAGTGCATCGCATCGCGTCGCGTGTGTGTAGCCATTTCTCAAAGCAGCTAAGATATATCTTAATTCTTTCACCATACAAATTAACGATTATTAAAAAATTATAATAAAAATAATCATATTCTATTAATAAGAATAAGTATAATTATTTTTATTATAATTTTTTAATATTTGTTATTTTTATGGTGAAAGAATTTTTTTCTTCAAATAAACAAACGGAATAGGCCTATTAATTGATTTAATCAGTTGTAGGAGTTCACTTATAAGTAAACCAAAAAGGAAAAAATATAAGCCTAAGTAATGTTTTAAGCGCGAGAAGATCAGTTAAGCTGTTATGCACTGTTAAGGCGGCGACGCAACGTCGTGTAACGTTCGTTCGGCCTACAGCGCGCATAGTACCGAACCGCTTGGTTTATAGCGCGCTGCAATAGTTTTTATTTTTTTTGACTTTGTTGCACCACTCCAAAAATTCTGAAATTTTTATGGTATGTTTGGTGGTAAAAGATACATTTTATGGAATTTTTTTCATAATTGCACCTCGAAAACTTGCCATAGAAATGGCGGTTTGAAATTTTAAAAATTGCATAACTCTTTTAAAATTGATCGAAAAAAATTGAAAAAATTACTGAAAAACCCTTTTATTGTCAAGATACTATAAATAAAATTTCAACTTTCCACCTTCATAATATGGCGAGAAAAAAAATTTTAATCGAAAAACTTGTTTTTGCCTATATCTCCGAAAATAGGCGCAACTGGAGCCTGAAATTTTTGTCAAAATTTTTTTTCGAGTGAGCCACCTTTTGCCCTAAAAACCGTTCGAAAAGCTCTCGGGGGCATTTTCGACTATCTTATCCCATCATGCCCTTTGTACCAAGTAATATTGAAGAATGCAACGCCAGGAAGCAATGCCTACATATTCTTACAGGACCTTCGGATTGTCGACCAACATTTTCATCATCAATGACACACGCTTGCATCTCGAGGAAAATACGAACATGGACCATAGCTACGGAGTACCTAACCTACAGTAAAATGTACGTCGACTGAGTTGCACAATAACTAGTTCATACCGTAAGGTATATACGAGTACGTTTGCGTATACGTACTAGGTGATTTATGTACATCAACCGATAAAGTACGTGCTGGCCGAGTTCGTGGTCGTAACCGTAGCCTCGTTTTTCTTTCGTGTTACTCTGCTCGTAATATGCAATAATAATAAACGGACGACCAAATCACGGTCGTGTAAAAAATCGATCTACGCTGCATGAATCACTCACGGTCTTGGTCTTTTCCCGGTATTATTCATTGCCCGCCTACGACCTACGTACCTACTGTGTTAAACCCACCTTAGTAATCTATACGTACGTACTACGTAGATAATGTAATTCGATATACGATTTTCCATTCTGCTCTCTCAACACTTCACACTCAACGTCATTTATGAAAATACAGTCAACTAACGACGATGATTTTTAAGATTTACAAAAAAGTGAAAAACACAAATCAATACAAGGAACAACCAGCTAAGAAGATCATTTTCGTTAAAAGTCATCCAAAGTCGAACGAATGACACCCGAAATGCATCGATTAGTACACTACCACTCAACCACCATCAGTACCACCACCTTCTTGTAATTTGTAAAAAAAATAACCGATTTCGAATGTAAACGAAGTACTTGTGTTATTAGACACGTACATAATACATATATCACGTCGTATAGCGTCATGTCGTTCACTACATGAACAAGTATGCGCAGCACACTACGATTATAATTGATAGAATACGCGTACGTTTACAATACATACGTCGCGTAGTGTCGCGTCGCCGCGTCGTTGTTAAGCTCTTAAAAATTTCATCATCATCTTTTGATAATGAGTAAATTCCGAGTACGTAACCGCGTACATTTAACTATCGACGACGATAACGCCATTATTCCTTCTACCGCTCCTCCCTCGCCTCTTCTTTTTTCCGACCTCTATCTACGTATTTAATCACTTCACACTCTAACGGAAATGACTTCAACGTATCGTTATCGTAGTTCCAATATTTATTTAGGAAGAACGAAATTTTTCGATAAAAAAAGCACGCCAATCAACGAAGCGGTCGCCCGGTCGAATCGATTGTCGACTAATTAATTCGATGAAATCACTGTCTCACGCCGTATCCTACATTTCTTCGTCGATTTTTAATGGCACCGCGCGATGACAACGAGTTTATCCTCGATATTCGGCATTTTTTTCTCACGTATTCATCGTCGCGACGCGACGCGAAGACGAGAAACTGACGTAAAACTGGATATCAAAAAACACCCGTAGCGGTTGCATCGTACTCGCAAACCGGTTACCAAACATCGCTGAATTCTTCGTAAAAACGCGTAATTCCAACCACACGATATCCGACGCGTTTCCCATGTCGATGTCGCCGCGACCACGATGATTCATCAAACGTGTATTTTCATTTACGTGCGTCCGCGGCTGCGCCTGTACTCTAACCATCGTTCGCGAATCGTTTACAACTTGCATTTCGATGAGGCGAAATGCGACGAATCTTTACAAAATATGAAAACCTCTTTAATTTCTCCAGCATCGTCATGGAACCGATATCAATTGTCTGAAAGCCAATATTTACACGTATACACATTTCATATTTCACGCGCACTTTTGCACACCCAAATATCAGCAGTAGTGCTAGCGAACAAAGCGAAAACTATAATTTTTCTATATATTATTATGATTCAGAAAAGATAACTCGAAAAAAATGTATTCTTGTACACCAGTTCTAGGCCTATTTCTCGTAAAACTACTTTCCGAGTAGCTACTTGCACGATATTTAACAATTTTCGCATGTAATTCACTTCGGAAGGAAACATGTGCCAAATTATTGACACTCTTCCTATATATCTAAAAGATGAACTGATAGAAAAAAAATGAGCAGTAGGTACATGAGGAAATACAATATTCATGCAATACGCCTGCGTGCTCAGCGCCTATTTTTTTTTAGTATCGTTACCGGTATTACAAAGGAAAGCTCCAAAAGTCGAAAAATCAAGAAACATCAATTTATCGACATTCTGCGCCAGTTAATGACATGCCTCTCTTCCCCACCCCATATGAATTAATGACGTCTTGGAAGTAATTGCTTAATACACGGAGTAAATAATTATTAAATATTATTTACAAACGTTGCCCAAGCTAAGGTCAAGTTTTAATTTATAATATGCATCAACATATTCGAAAAAAAAAAAAATGAAAAATAATGATGATGCCATGAAAACAAATTTTTTGTTGAACTCCTTTCAAATTTAAAATAGATACCATTATCGCAATACCTATAATTAAAATAAAAAAATTCGTATCACCTTTCAAAATGAAGAAAGATTGAGTTTTCCAAAAAAAAAAAACTTTTAATTTTCAAGAAATCAAATATCTGAACAAATTATCAAAAAAAGAGTGTAAATATGGTTTTTATCAAGTTCGTATAAAAGAAACTGAAACTGAACTTGACTCAATTGTACTGCCTTTCCTTCTCCCCCTCACCCAACAAAAAAATCGTTTAATAACTTGCTTCAGATTATTTTCAATAACGATCAAGATCACTATCAACTTGTGTTTTTTCAAGACGTTGCTTATATGAATTGCTTTTTTGCATACGTAAAAAAATTGGGGAACAAACGTCAAAGCAATACTAGTGTTATCATCATAAACAAATAAAGGTAGAAAAAACCTGGAATTCGAAAGATGAAAAAATTTATATTTTCACTCAAATTTTCAACAAGCAATATTATTTGTTAATAGTAAGTTGTTCTGGCGTTTTTGGAGAAGATTTCAAGTGATGTTACACAAAGCAGCATAAGGCATCATCATGGCTTACAGTATACGATTCATGGAAAGAAAATACGTATGAGCCGTAAAATGTTTCATAACCAAGAAATAAAAAACTGATGTTTTTCTAGCGTTTAAAATAAACATAATTTTACTCTAAAATTAATCATGTGAAAACGTTCATTCCAAGATCTTCACATAGTAAAGGGTTGATCCTAAGAGGTAGGAGAGCATTCTAGCATGTTCGTAACGTGATTACTAATTAGCTTATTACGAGGCAGAAACTAGGAATAAGACCTCATTACATAATTGGCGCATTTACTTCAAATACACGAATGAATATGCCTGGTATACCGGCCATGTTGCAATTCGAAAAGAAAACCCGGACAATTTTTCATAAGTTCACTTTTTACGAACGACGTGACGCGCGAAATATTACCTTTATAAAAGATAGATATTATTGAAATAAATATACGAGTACTCCGTATACGCTTCATGCTACGTAGGATGCTGCTAGATATAGAACGTAGAACGAACTATGTAATATGTATTCGTATATATAGATTGTTAATAATAAAAGTAAAAAAAATACTCTCAAAGTTTTTTAATTTCAAAACCAAACGAAAATAGAAACGACGAACGGAGTGAGAAAAAGAAGTGAAATTAAATCGCTATCGTAATCCGGTATAAGCTTCGTACCTATACAACAAAAAAGGTTTAAAACTTTTTATCACTTTCGCCAATAAAAATTGTCGCTGATATTCAACTTCACCGTATACCTACTTAAGTACCTATTTCTATTCTTCGCGTTCTGTTACTAACGAGTACGTGGGATTATACTGCCTACATTAAGATGTTTCGTTATATTTATATGGGAAAACAAATCTCGCCATTTTTCAGTAGCTTTATACCCTCCCCGCTCCCTCGCCAAAAAGTTCTGTTGATCTAAATAATACGTTTCGAGAAAATTCGCCAATTTTCACTCGCAAGTTAGCTAATAATACTGCAAAATGAAAACTCCGACACTTTTTGAAAAATGTTTAGAAAATACAAAAATATGTTCATTTACAAGTTGAAAAAGTACGATGTTTCATTAAAATAAAAAAATAAAAAAAATCATCACTTCTGCCTTGAAATCATTACTTTCGTCACTTTCACGAACTGTTCGACACCCTAATTCACTTTTTTTAAGAGAGAAGGAATCCTTTCATACGAGAACTTACATAAGATTTCATGAGAATTACAATCATAAAACATTATTTTGATAATTACACTATACGGAGATTTTTATAAGAACAATATTTTCAGCAATTGCGACACCTGCCTCTCAAGGTGATAAAAGCTGTTTCCCTATCCTCTCCCATACCGCGAGTTTTTGGATAATACGACTCTTTTAAACCTATTTTACAACGATAAACATCATCATAAATATTTTTGATGAAATTACGACCCTCAACTTGTACATTTAACAACTTGAAAACAAGTTTTCAATTTGAATTTCGCAAATTTTTTACTCGCATTGTAAATCCTCCTCCATCCACTTATTTCGCGCTACCTTCAAATCTTAATATTTTGAGCTGTAATTCTTTCCACGATATTTTTTCATCAAAAGGAAGCAATTTAAATAACGTTCCAAATTCACTATAATGCTGCTTAAGACGAACTCAAACCTACATCATTTGCTAATCTTTCTTCATCTTATCTTTGTGTAACGTCCAATATAATTTTTTTCTTTTTCTTTGAAAAAATTTTCAACTCCGACTACAAACGAGTAGTTGATCATTCCAACGAAATTTTACAATGCTAACCTAAATAAAGAACACCCGAAGGCAACACTATTGTTGCTTCTTGTTCTAATCAAATTAAATCTCAATCGTGATAGCGAATAATCGAACTCGTGAGCGCTGAACGATGATAAGGTAACATTATCCCATTAACGTTGGTGCTAATAATTGGAAACTCGAAAAAATTCATCCTAGAGCTCAGCAATGCGAAATTATCACCCATTATAAGAAATACTACAGAGAATCTTCCCATATTTGATTTGTTTTCTGTGTTTTTTTTTTTCTAAGGCCAACTGTGCAGCTTCGCCACATAACTATCTCATAACTTTTTACGCATCGTCTTTTTTTCAACCGTAAGTTTTAACGCTCCACATTTACGCTCTCGTCAGAAAAATACCTTCACCAAAAGTCACTCTAAATGACAGCAAAACGTATCAATTCAAAAAAAAGGAATGACATTTCGAAAGCTCCGATAATACTCTTATAAATATATTATAAGTGAACTGTTTGGAGCATCTATGTTGTTTTCTTGCTTCCTTTTATTTTGGTAGTCTCAAATTTTGAAGTTAAGAACAACACTAAATAATAAATCAACGCTACGTGCAAAACTAAGAATAACCAACGAAGTAATTAAAAGATTCTGGTCACAGTTGTCGCTGATCCGAGCAGGTGGATAGGCGAGCAAATGCGAATATGCTCTAAATATATCGCGTAATATACATATACATATGCAACGTGCCGATTCCAATGAGCTGTTCTTTCCTAGTCATTATATCTCACAAAAAACGAAAACAAAAAAAAAAGAAACACACCGCATGCACTTTTTGTAGACTGTACCGGCGATTACGCCAGTCGAGAGCGAGACCTAATTAAACGTCCATTATAAAACATACAATTAATTACAAACGCGTACGCAATAAATCTCGCCGTAATTAATAAGACGTATAAATACAGCATCCATGTGCGTGCAGTATTATCGAACGTAATATGAACAGTAATTAATATCGTACTCGTTTCTCGTAGCCTATATGACGAAACAGCAGCGCAAGACAGACGATGTCGCGTTTAATATATGTAAATCTTACACACCCGCACCCAATACACGTACTGTAAGCTACTTGGTATAACAGTAACACTGATGTGACCACATTAATAGCTTAATATTCGTATTACACTCGCACGTGTTCTAAAATAAGAAAATCCCGGTTTCCATTTCAAAAAAACACTATTATAAGCTCGAAGTTGCTCCTTCTGTACCATATAGGTAGTGCAATGTTGGTACCATCAACTATATGTACATAATGTAGTCTATAAATATATGAAATCTGGCAACAGAGCACTGACAGAAAATAATGGGCATTTACGGGTGATGTACATACTATATTCATATACCTCCAGGTACATACATAACATATACATAAATACATACATACATAGTTATAAGGCTTCTATAAATCCACAGTCATAATGCTGTATGCCATAGTGTGGTTTCAATTAGAACACAAAGATAAAACAACGATAACTTGTTTATCCCAAACGTATAGTCATTTTCCTACATTTTTAATTCTCAACTATAATGAAAGAGAAATACTGATAAAATATTAATGAAAGTGCATCCAGCAAAACTTCAAAAAATGCATACAGTATATCTACTATTATTCCTCTATGCGCTGGGAGAAAAAATACGACCAATAGTAAAGCAGTAATCAAAAATACTTGAGAAAAAAAAAAAAAGTAAAAAAATTCAAAACAATACAAATTATATGCATACAGCTTGTTTAAAAACATTCTCCAACAAAAACGTTTAAAAGTAGTTGATAAAAATATCATCAAAAAGTCACAAAAAATTGGAAAATATAATGTTATGTTAGAAAAATCAAGAAAAGAAATCACGTAACAAAGAACGACATAAAGTAATTCTAGAAACACGCAAGCAACAAAAAATAGTTGAAAAAAGAAAACTATAATAATCAACACAATGCATAAAGAAAGAAATTAGTGATATCTCAAAGAAATGAGTGAAAATCCGAAAAATATTTTGGTATCCGAAAATTGGTCTTTTTATGTAACAGTAAAGGAAAGCAACATTCTAAGCGCATTTCTTACGTCAACTTCGGTTTTCGAACATTAAAAAAAAAAAAAAAAAAAAGTAAAAAACACTATAGAAGAACTTGACTGTTGTCATCTCTTAACCGTTGTATTCTCAATTTTTGAAGAGAAACTCAACGAAAAGACTAAAGTATTTCATGACCAGCAGTACTAGAACAAATCATTTGGAGCATACAGAAAAAATGAGATGTGATGAAATAAAATGGGAAAGGGTAGCTCAAAATTTCCGTCAAGTAATCGTTTATAAGAATAAAAAACTTCTTGTTTCCAAGAACTGAACTACTTTTCATGCACTATACTTTTTGTACTTTTCTTTTTTTCCTTTGCTTCGTTACATGAATTACTGAATGCATTTACATTTGAAATTTGTAAATACGTAGCTTCACCTTGGACAGTATAATTTACCTTTGAATGGTTTTTCCGAAAACGTGTTTTTTCACCTTTAGGTACCTTTTTCTTAGGACCCAATGAGTTTATCAGAGTGAATAGAGCACAAACTGAATTTGCAACTTTAGAACCAAGCTATCATCAGATCAGGGACTTTGACACCCGACAGAACTTTTTCTTTAATATTTAGTAACATCATTTTTTGATTATTATTATTTTTCTCATAACTTGGTCACTTTTCATTTTTTTTTCAAGCTTGGCTCTACACTTGCATTCAACATACTAGATTACACCTGAAAATTTTAACGAGATATAAACGCTAAAGTCAGTAAAATACTTTTCAATTTCTCTTCCTAAATTTCTAATTTGTTGAATTTTTTAATTCTTTTAAATCGGGATATTCAATTTTTTTAACGTTATTTCTACAGCTGTATGCATTTTTTGATATTTCAAATTTTTAACCTTTTACTTGATGTACTCAATTACTATGAGGTAACATCCTTATTACTAACGAACACTCATCCATCCAAGATTTGGCCACTCCGTCACCTTTCTTTTTTTTCACCGAATTGTAGAAAGTAGGTTGTACATTACGTCACATCGTGTCGGAAGCGTGATATCATGGAATATCCAAGGCACCAACACAGTCATATTTATCGAGTACGAAGATGAGTAATCAAATTGATAAAGATAAAAATATAAATTCTCTCATTCTCATCATTCGATGGTTTTCAATAGAAATTAAATATTAGGATACTTCCTTTAGATCTCCATACAAATGAAGATGATGGCAGTAATATTGTCAATTGTCACAGCTGCGGCAGCGTCTTCATCAAATCGGCAAAATGAAGCCATTAAGACAGCGCGACAAAAACGTAACTAGTCGCGGACTATAGTCACCCGCTGAACCGTGAAAAATTCTTGCAACGGTACGCACCATAACAATATCGACCGTAAAAACACCACACAGCACACACTGCTGTCATAAACAGAGCATGAAGGACGACCATCAGGGCCGGAAGCAAGTACTGATTTTTGTTTCGAAGCATAATATACGTCGAAATCAATTGAACAGTTTAGTTTAATGATTCAATCACTATTATCATTTCGCATACACATATGATGATAATGCGTGAAAATATTTCTACCCTACTCCATACTCGTATTAGTACATATCATAGACTTTTTGGCTAGTTCGATAATTCGTAGGAATATAGCCACGTGTAGAACAAGTTATCTAATCGCACCTCAATGATGACCAAATTAACGACTTCATTCGAATTTTACCATTTTACGATAGTTTTGCATCAAGTATGTATGTAATTGTGCGTACACAGTACAGCAGTTGAAGAAATATATTACACCAATCGCATAATATACGTATTAATACTTGTTTGCCCGCTGCACCTTCAAAAAACTCGATTCCACGAATAAAAATAATGAGAATTTTTTCTCATTATAAATCATAATTCAAGGAAACGATATCGATAATCACGAGCATTACAGTCCGTTTCGTAGGTATCGCAATAAATGTAAGTAAGCCGAGTCACACAGGTATTTGACGAACACGACTGGCCAGCCATCTAAATCCTGCCCTTGAGCTACTAATCAACAAGAACTAGGATACAAAACGGAAATGCGGCTTACAGTATTACGGAATCAGTCAACCAGACGGAAGCCATGCAATAACAAAAGCGACGACGGCATCGGGTCAGCGTAAAATCTTTCAGCTGGTAGCTGGGCCATAAGTATAACAAAAAAACAAAAACAAAAAAAAACGATAACCGAGTAGCAAGTGCTGCGAAACAGTAGTCCTATACTACCGCGCCTGTGTACACTGTACAAATAACGACTACCGCGCCTGTGTACACTGTACAAATAACGAATAACAACTAATAAGGGAGCATCGCGAGTATTCGACTAAATTAATTCTGGCAAATTAATCGTATACTTCGTACATCAAATAATATCGTAGTAAAGGTCGAAGAATTAAATAGTCGCCTTCTTCATTAGCATAATGGCGTGCCATTAGGCTTTTTAGTGCATACTAATTTTCTACGTTTTTTTTTCTTCTCATTTTTTCACCCCTCTGTTGTTTTTAATTTATTTATTATTACGTCCGCGAAGCGGCAGCGTGTCGCGTAACTCAAACTTTGAAATTTAATACGTAACGCGCCGCGCACAACGTCGAAAAATTTTGGACGAGCAATTTCACGAATCTACCGAGCGTTTATCGTGCAGTAAAAAAAAAGTCGCTTTTTCATTACACCTAATGCTTGACGGGAGGCGAAGAAAAATATAGTAAACCGTTAACACGGAGATCCAAACTGAAGTTAAACTCTACTCAATCAACTAATTCGACAAATTGAAATTTCCCCTTTTTTTGACAAAATCCATCTCTAAACTAATTACGCACTTATATAACGGTTGCGTTCAAAGTTGACTGTGATAATTTTATACTTTTCTCAAAATAAAAAAATCCGAAGATTATCGTATAAAAATACACATAAGCGCGTAATAATGAGAATAAAACCCAATTCTTAATGACGGAATATGCGAAAGCGATAATCAATAAATCATTTAATCGCCGATTAAAATGCCAAATAAAAAAGAAAACTGGAATTAATTAAGCTTTTCATTGTTCATAGACTTTTACAGAATGGAGGAGGCAAAAGAATAAATTTATTTAAACGCGAATGAAATTTATGACGTTATAAGCTCACCAAATCGCGCCGCCTATTTCATAAAATCATTATCTCACGCAATAAAACAATAAGCGAGGCTGATTCGTGGATTGCGCAGCATAAAAATGCATAAATTTGACGACGAGACGCGTTGTCGTGTAACAATTCATACCATTGCCTTCAATCATCGACTCAAATCTTCTCATGTTCATGTCGGACCGCGAGTCACATGTCATATCTTCTAAATTCATTTCTTAAAGCAGGCAACAGGAGTGCGTTACCCGTAAATCTCAAAAGTACACCTCACAATTAAAGCGCTACTTTGAAGAATAAGTAGGTAAGTGTCCAAGATATCATTTCGATTTTTCATATTTATAATTTGAAATTTTAATATTTTACTTCCAGATTGGTTTTTACTTAAGTAGTTTTACATTATACTGCTCACAGACAATCAGAGAATTAAAACATAATACGCTGCCTCCATCCACAAATATCATGAAAAATAAATCAGCTGTGAATGACTCAAGTCACAAATGAGCTCAATCGGGTGTCACTCCGTTATGACTTGAATCACTCGATCGTTTACTACAGACTGCTATTTAGAATGTCAAAAGCGGAGAAGAGACCAATAAACAGGTTTGGGACAAACGCTCTTCCCCATGAGGGTTTCAGAGTTATTAACACAAAATATATAGATGATGTCGAGACACTAGGAGAAAGATTTTAATTTATTTTGCGGATTTACTGATTTTATCACCATTATTTATCTTGTGCCTCTCTCACGATGTTTTTGAAGAATAACAAAAAGTAATGTTTTTGTTAAATATGCACGAGTAATTATTTCGTTTTTCTTTCCATTCGTTATTATAATGCCTCATAATGCTAGCTGTGTTATGAGAAAACATGATTTTTGTAAATTTTACGTTTTTTCTCGCATACGAGTATATTATTATAATTTTTTGTAAATTTATCAATCTCTAAAAGCATTCGTGAGGAAAGTGATAGATATAAATGGTGATGAAATTAATGATAATGAATCATTTATTAGATGTTTACATTTATTGAAATGCAGATATTATGAATATACTGTATTTATGAACTAAAAATTTCAATTAAAATAAAATTTACGTGTGTATCATTAAATAATTGTAAAGTTATTAATATAAATTACAGTTTCGATATTTATGATAATATAGAACATAACAATAACACATAAAACACTATTCAACCTAATCTGAGGTTAGTCCTTTCATATTTTTCAAAACTGTAATTATATGTATCATTTCACTATCGTAAATTTAGAGAGGCATTCACCCATAGAGCAAAAAGCCTCACCCTCTAACCATGATTTTAATTCTAAAAAAGGAGAGCGGAGCTCAGACTAATGGCACATTAAGTAAGGATAATAAAGTAAAGAAATATTTATGAATTTCGAATGTGTTTTTTGATATAGCATTTCATGACATTGGAAATTAAATTGAACAATTTGGATTTAACGTGAATCTAAACTCGGGAGATGAATGTCCATTTGAGAGGGTCTAAATGCAACATAGGCAATACTTATTCAATTTCTTATTTTTCGAATGGCTCATAATGGACTGTTGTCTGGCATGAGCTTAGGATCAATCATGATAAAAACCTTGTGTACTATAAATAGTGACGCGAAGGCAAGCATTTTCTTCTATTTATATGAATATAATTTATTAAAACATTAAGTAATTGTTAATCGCATTCTTTCCGCTCCTGATACATAATGTATGTACTATTAACGTTTTCAAAATGAGTTTAGATTAACAAAATTCAATAACTTGCTTTGAGTTTTATCAAGAAATGTGTATCATAATTCATATTGATATTCAGAGTAGCGGGATAACATCAGAAGAGTTGCTTTTCACTGTAATATAATACGCATTGTAGTTCTAATTCAAGAGATACCAAGCAATCAACCATATCATACACACACTTATACAATATGTACATTATTCTATGAAACAGAAGATGACGGTTTTTTTTTTTATTCATTTTCTGCTTATTTTTATCGCAAAATTTAGGCAAAATGACCAACCTGAAGTTAAAATTGGAAATTAGACAACTTTCCAGCCTTTTCCTCCACCTAATACGTCCCTGGTCTGTCGTATAAGGTCCAAAACGGAACGGTTACCGAGGTAAATAGAAATTATAAAAAATACAACATCTCATTAGTCGTTACATTCCTACTTTCTGATTGACTATTATTCATGTGAGGTTGGACCAATCAATAGTTGAGACAATCAGTCAAGGTCAAAGGGGAAAAATGTCAACAATAATCAGTAACATGACGAGAGGTACGCCTGCTTACAATTTCGTTGAGCTTCCGTAAAAAAGAAGAAAATGTTTATATTTTACCGGAATACCTGAACGCTTATGAATACGCTACAGACGCATCTTTCCAGAATGGAAAATATGCCAAAATCGAGATAAACCGGTTTCGCGTGAACACACCATTACACATTCACACGCAGACACGAGAGAGTTCGACAACGTAATGCCGGTGCGCGCGGTCGTTTGAGGCGAAACGAAGCGAGAAATTCTGGTTTTTGTTCGGAATTATTATTTACTCTTTCACACGAACCGATCTCTTCGAGTTTTACACGACGTCGTCGATTCATCGCCCATAACAAAAATGTTCTCTCGATAAAATAACCATTCGATTAAACTATTTAGAGCGAACAATTAATCAAAAGGTGAATGCTCTTCTTCGCGCACATACACGGTCGAGGTTACACCTTCTGTGAAGCTAGAAGAGTTGCGCGACTGCGCGCGCTCGTTTACGCAAATGCGTCGTGTCCTCATTGTTAACCAACTCGCACTCTCAGTTCAAGCTGGTGTGAATTTCAAATTGTCAATACACCCAAATATTCGCAGAACATGATGTCATAACTGATAAACTGCTAATCTTTTTAAGTATCAACACCACCACCACCATCATCATCATCATCATCATCATCATCATCATCACCGAAATACAAATAATTCATCGTGAGTCGAGGACGAGAAAAATGTGAGCACTTTCCTTTCCGATCGTTTTTTACGTGAAATTTGAACTTGTTCTTTTGAGAAAAAATATACTATAAAAAAACATGCGTAAATAAAATCAAGCATTCGAATGATTTGAAGAAAAAAAGTTTCAACGAAAGAACTATGTTTTCTCCATTTGTGTCCGCAGAAGTATCTCGGTAGACATCTATTTATAGTATTTCAAATAAATACAATAACTTACATTTACATACTCTAATGAGGCACCGAAAGAATCTTGAAAAATTTCAGAGAAAATAAAAGGAAATTACCTGGAAAAGAATAAAAAAAATAAATAAATAAATAAAAATGACTAAATTGAAAAATATACAAACTTACGGCTACATCTACATAAGTACATACTCATACTCGTATATTAAAAGATGTCTGCAAAGACATAATATATGTATTTTTCGCTGGTTCTAAAAAGACGTTTAAATGAATAAAATTCATAATGTTTTCAAATTTGAACGCTGCGCCGATATACGAGTACAAGCGGGACATTGAAGCATTGTGTTTTAATTTTCTCATCTTTTAACCTCTGACTTTTCGCACCAAAAATTTGGTACGTTTCATTAATCACGAAACCTTCCAATAACACGTTTCTCTACGTACGCGGTTCACAGTTATATAAGCCACGTAAGACATACTTTTCACACAACACAAGGATAAACATACTATTTCACGTTGCAAAACTGAAAACCAACGCAACCGAAATTGAAAAATAAATCGTAACTCGTAGCCTTCTTTTTTCAGCAATACATTTCATTCTTAATGCAGGTATGTTTGGCCCATCATACCTACACAATTCAAGTCTGTTGAAATATATTTTCAAAATGACTAAAATCAATTTTTTTTTATTAAAAAAAACACACACACGTCCATGTCTACATAGCATCATTAGAGATATCGCATCAATTCATAAAGGCTACGGAGGTTCCGGATTTTTCACAAATCTGTAGTTTCACAGGAATTCTACGCCTTTTAAACTCGAATACAGCAAATAATTCTGTGTAGAAGATTGCATTTGCCGGCAAAGGGAACAATTATCTTTGAAACAGAAAGACCTCCTTAACGCATGGAAAAGCTTTATAGTACATCTTTAATTATTAATCATGGTTACATCGAAAGCGCTGATGTAGATATATACTCCAAATGAGACAATTTTTGGATTGTATAACGGCATTTCTAGCATAGAATACGAAAATACGGTTAATTTTCAAGGAGGCTCATCAAAAACGCATACTCAAGACTTTCCTACCGATCCTTTATAAACACATTCATAGGCAAATGCATGATACCCCTAAAGACAAGTTGTATTCTTCTTTTTTCAATTTATAACAAACACTATCATCAACAGGAATGAAATAAGGCGAAAAAAAATTACATATTTAACAATAATAATGTATGCAATACTTGAAACCATTCTGAATCACTCGCCATCAGTAACTACAAAATGCACTTGGAAAAGTCAAATTTCTCCAGTTACACATTACGTATCGATTCATGAACAAATAAAGTAGTATTAAGATTACGTGCTCATATTGCAAATTACTACTTCCACACGGATACAACGATGTACCTTGATACTTACCTACAGGCTACACGTGTCAACTTCCATATGCAGATTTTCCAGAAAAAAAAAGGACCCAACAAAACAAAAACAAAAAAAAAAAACAACATCTCGCACCGTTCTCTACTCTCACTACCGACAACTGTCAAGATTTTTCCCTCTTCCCGGAAGTTAGCACTCAGCATGAATTAATCATGATCATGATGTGGCCATCGACGTTCCTTCCATCCAATCATTACTCACTGTAATTGGTGATCACACCCGGTGACTACCATAATACTGTCATCGAACTCGAAACCCAATTTCTTGCGCTTTACCTGCATTAAATACTCGCGCTCGAGATTACTCTTCCACTTCATTTTCAACCCAAGTTGGAAAAAAGAAATTAATTTAAATGAAAATGGGGAAAAAAAAGAAAATTAACCAAGCGCGTGGAACGGAACTTCTCTCGAAAAGTCTCTGCAACATGTACTACAAACGTACGCGAGTGAGACCACAGGACGACAGACATAAAACGAAAAAAAAAAAAGAATGACCGAGAAGAAAGGAGACGCAAGGCGTTCCGAGAATTATCGCCGCATTTAAAACAACATCTCTAATGAACTGGAAACAATCGGATAGACAAACCAGCCTCCTCTCTTTGCGTCTCGTCTTCGACTCGTTTTCCGAACTACTACTTCCAGACTTCTACAGCGAGACGAGTAGAAACTCTTACATGTACACACCGATATAACTATACTACCGTAATCTAACTTACGGCGTTTCGACGTGTTATTTTTGAGAAAAGGAAGAATTGCGCATATCGCTGCAGAATTTTCTTCACGTGGAGCATTACGTGGAATATTGAGTAGTAGATTATAAGCACGAAGGAACAAACAGTAAGAAGATTTTTGTGAAATAAAAACCTTTTCAAGTGGTGCAAATAAAGTCAATACGCCCTCATATGAAAACACTGAAAACCGAACAGCTCTCAATCCTTTCATTTTTCTGATCGATTCGCTAAGCAAGATTTCATTATGTATACGCTTAAGTACGTAACGTAGCGTAGCCACTGCCCGGCTAGGCCCTTACAACTACGTAGTTGCTAGCTTAATATGCTTCTACACGAACAACTTGGGATCTTGTCTATTATCTGCGAGTATTAGACGGATGTGAT
>VFXL01000436.1:0-40001 GCA_009761765.1 Phenacoccus solenopsis | reverse complement strand
TTCATAGGTACACGATTTTATCAATGTATTCTACTATTCACTCACAATAACAACAAATTTTCACCCTACAAATAATGTGATGCAACGCGTTGAGGTAAAAATGAAAGCAAGTACAAATTTTATACGAGAGTTTCTTAAAAATTAGGGCACTTAACAAGTATAATACGTTATTATATGTAGTAAACTGCAACGTATTCAGTTTACTAATGTGATGAACGAAATCGTTGATGCAATAGGTACCTATTACTTCTAGCTGATTTTAGAGAGGTTCATCAATTTTTTGAAACGGCTTTTTCATGCTACCCTTTTTATTTAAACAATATCTGTGTTCAATCATACCTCCAGCCCGGCCTAACTGACAGTACACGACACGTATACAAACAAAATTTTTCTGGCACAAAACAGCACAAACATAGAACAAATAATTTGGTTGATTGCAGCTCTCAACTTGGAAGTGCCTCCCGCATTTCTGCTGCTCCACATGCCAAATCTCCATAGGGGGAGCGGCACAAACGAAAATTTTTATGGCACAAACGTAGCACACACGATGTGGTCAATTTCAGCTCTCCATCTCAAAATAGGAGGGCCAGCGAAATGGACCTATAAAAAAACACGTTTTTAGGATGTCTTAAAAACGTGGTCGTTTTTTGCTATTAAGGTATTTTGTACAGTTGAAAACTTCGAATGGCCAAAACCCTATGAAGGAATGAATCAAAATTCCTCAGAAGCCAAAAAGCGGTAGTGACCAAAATCACCGCTTATTCAGGTATACCCTTTTCTTCAAGAATGTAGCAATATGCATTTGGCTGCATTCGTACAATAAAATTTGATTTTAATTTTTAAAATTTAAACCTGTGGAGTGGAGATGATTCAAAATTGTTAAAATTTTCACATCATGTATTAGAATATTGCGATCAGCAGCTGGTTGCATTGGGTTCAAAAAATTTTCAAAAATTCCCACAGGATTAATTTATATGTAGTAGTTGAGAAAAAAAATATTCGTGAAGTTTCCAAGCGAAAAAATAATACATTCAAAGCTGTAGTGCTGACTACGAAACTTGAGACTTACAATTTGTAAACAAGCAATGAAAGTTTTCATCCAAGATCAACTATGTTGCCGTATTTCCTTAAAAACATATCAGCTGATCATGCTTTCGAATGAATTTGCACCCCCAAATTTTTATTTCATTGAAAAATATATGGCCATGAACTTCTCATAACCTTACTTGCTACTGCTAAATCTGACAACATAGCGCTTATCACAAGTCTCAAGTTTCATAGTCGGCACTATAGTGTAATATTGAAAATTTCACAATATTGGAATAAAACGATCTATTACTGGCTGCACTAATACAGACAATTTTCAAAAATTTCTCCCTAATACAGTATTAGAGGTTGAAGAAAAAATTAGTCAAATTACGGGGCCAAAAAGGAATTGATGTAGAGTTGATGAAAATTTCATAATGTTGAAATACCGCTATCTACAACTTTCCGACCTCCTTGTAGCAGTTTGAATTTTTATCCAATAAGGATGATGATGGTATAGAGAGATTCAGAAACTCAAATTGCACCTTTTAAGCGCTAAAAAGGGTTTCGCACAGCATTTTGATTAACTAAAAAACACAACAGCTTTTTTTAGCTGAGTTTTTAACAAAACGATAGCTATTACAGCCTACCTGATTTGGGAAGGGAAGTTCGGGGGAGGGTGGGGTCTTCAAATCTTTGCGTTTCAGACCATTTGTAATCATCTGGCAAATGTCCAACTTTTTGGTATATATATATATATTTTTTCCCCACGCGTAGCGCCGGCGAGTATTCATAAAATTCGCTCAAAATTTGGTGAGAGACTCTTCTTGAAAATGCGCAAAAATAGTTTTTTTGTTTTTTCGATAAATTTCAAAATGGCGGATCACACAAATTTTGAGGGGGGCTGGAGAAGGGGCAAATAGCTCAAATTTTTCGTTTTTGATTTCATATGAAAGAGTGAGTCACGGATACTAACATATCCAAATTTCAGCTTCTTGAGTGCATATTGAGAGGAGTTAGATCAAAAAAACGGCTTTTTGAGGAAGTTTTGAGTCATGAAATTTCTTGAATCTTCCATATCTCCTCACCAAATCAAGTTAAAGTGGTCAAATTTTGTGTGTGAGGTTAGTTGGTGACCACAATATGACATCTTGAATTTGGATCAAAATGGATTCAAAATGGCGGATTATTAAAATTTTGAGTAGAGCTTGAGGAGCCTCAAGTTGGTAAAAATGTAATTAATATGAATTCATATGGTTATTGGGGATAAGTTGTATACTATAAAAATAGTGGTGGGGGTACAGGAGGGGTCGAAAATTTTTTATTGCTGTGTTATATGATAAAATGAGCCCAAGTGACAAACGTATTTTGATTTTAGCTTCCTCAGTGATTTTGGAGGGGAGTTAGAGCAAAAAACGGCTTTTGGAGGGGAAATTGCTGCAAGAAATTTCATGAATCTTCCATATCTCATCACCAAATCGGCCTAGAATGGTCAAACTTTGTGTGTAGGATTAGTTTGTGACCAGAACATAACCACTTGAATTTGAGTCAAAATGGATCCAAAATGGCGGATTTACAAAATTTGAAGATGATTTGAGGACCCTCAAATAGTTATAATTTGAGAAATATGTGTTCGCATGATTATTTCATGGCAAGAAATACTACATTTGTGCCAAATTGAATTTCTTAAGTGTTTTTGGAAAGGATAGGGTAGGGGTTTTTAGACTTGGTAGTGGGTGTGGCCTGTAGTGATGAACTGTTAAGCAAGGTTATTACTAAATCAAAACAAGCCCCAGTTAAAAACTCAGCTCCAGTAATGCGGCATGGCTGCTTACGTTTTTTTTTTTTCTTGCAGCTTTATAATATAAAATATCAGCGATCTGCTCTTCAGATTTTACATATTCTACCTTAACATTACCCTTTTCAATCTCATCCTTAATAAAGCGATATTTTACATCAATGTGCTTACATCTCGTTTTATTGTTATCATTATTTATACTGAATAAGATTGCATTACGATTATCTTCGAACATATTACCTAAATAAAAAATAAACCCAGTTCGAGATTTTCTATCAACAGAATCGCTTCCAAAATCTGCGTCGGCATAACCTCTTAGCATGAAATCATTTAAACGCCGAAAACATAAATTTTTATCAATTGTACCCTTCAAGTATCTTAAAATGCGTTTTGCATAATTATAAATTTCATCAGTAGCATATGTCTGGAATTGGCTCAATCTATTTACACTATACGCTATGTCAGGTCTTATCATATTAGCAACATAATTTAAACAACCTAATCATTCCCTAAATGGTTTCTTAGTGAATAACTTTTCATCGTCGCATTTATTTATCTTTAAATTTTGCTGCATAGGAATACTGGCTGGATTACAATTCTCCATCCTAAATTTCCTCAAGATCATTTTAATATATTTAGTTTGAGATAAGCATATTTCATTTTCGTCATCTTTTCGTGTAATATCCATGCCTAAAAAACTATTTAATTTCGACAAATCTGAAACTCTAAAGCGTTTAGATAATTTTGAATGAAATTGTTGTAAATCTTTACTATCATTATAAACGAGAAAAATATCGTCAACATACAACAACAAATAAATTGTAGACTTGCCTATCTTACGCCTGTATAAACATAAATCATTTTTGGATCTAATAAAACCGTTACCTATTAAAAATTCATCGATACATTTATTCCAGCACCTAGAACTAACAGGTAAGCCATATATAGACTTCTGAAGTTTACAAATTTTTCCAGCAATTTCTAATCTAGGCGGTTGTTTCATATAAATATTTCTATCTTTATCAAGTTCAGAATATAAAAATGCAGTATTAATGTCTAATGCAGCCATATTCATATTATATTGGTTAGCTATGCTTAAAAGTATCCTCAAGGTAGCATGCTTAGCGACTGGTGCGTACACTGCTTCCTCCTCTATAGCAAAACCCTGAGCCACCAATTTCGCCTTATACCGAGTGGGCCATAATTCGCGCAACCGAAGCAATAAAAAAAGAAATTTTGTAGCAAAAATAAGAAAATGTACAGTTCTTTTACAAAATGATTCTTATATCATTAAATCGTGGCAAAAGGTGGCTCTTCCGGATTACAGCTCATGTTCGAAGTGTCCTCCACCTTCTTCGATGCACTTCAGACGTAGATTAACACATGCGTAATATGGTTAAGCGTTGCGCGAATTACGGGCCACTCTGTACACCTTCTCTCTATGTCTTTCCTTAATAGTAAACATCCAAAGACTTGAAACTTCCTCTCCTTCCTCCTCTCTGATCTTTCAATACCCAAACTCCACTTTCTCGCGTAGAAGAAAGTTCCTTTTCCATTGCTCTTTTCCATTCTACAGCATCAACCAACTCAATAGCCTCCTCATATGTCTGTGTAATCTGAGAGTCCACAATCGTCAATAGTGTCGTCACTTGATAGTCCTCAAAATGCTTTGGTAACTTCTTATCTCTCTTAGGTCTTTTCGAATTCTCAATATTCTCATTCACGATATCAGCGGACTCAATACAACTTTCAGGACCAGCAACAGTGTTGGAATCAACAACCTTGCTAGAACACCTCTCAACACCACTATAAGAACCCTCAACTTTCCTCTCAACAGTCTCAATATCTCTCTCATCTAAAAAATCGACAATAACGATCACTTCGGATTCTTTCGCTAATGAGGAATAATCACTCCAATCTTTAATGGTCTTCTCTTCATCAAAAACAACGTTTCTCGCACACTTCACAGTCCTCTAACCTGGCACTCATAATCTATATCCTGTTGCTGTATATCCGATCAAAATGGCCTTTTCACTAACTTCAGAAAATTTTCTACGAAACTGTTTCGGAATATGACGATACGCTATACATCCAAAGACCCTCAAACGCGTTACATCAGGTTTCTTACCATAAAAACTCTCACTAGGTGTAACATCACAGTTACTCACAGGAGAACGATTCAATACAAATACTGCAGCTTCCACCGCATCTGGCCAAAATCCAATTCCAAGTTTCGACTGCAACAGCATAGCTCTCGCTTTTTCCACAATCGTTCTATTATTCCGTTCCGCGTATGAATTCAATTGAGGTGTGTGCGGATCAACATACTGAATAATTATGAATTCCCTTATTACGACAAAGATTAACAAAATCACCATCTACATATTCGCCACCATTGTCGCATCTGATCATAGCTACTCTCTCATTAGAATGAGCATGCATAAAGTTTAAAAATTCTTCAAAATAATTTAAAACTTCTCTTTTACTTTTTAAACAATATGCGACTTTAAATGATGTAAAATCGTCAATGAAAGACAATATGTAACGTTCAACATTTCTACCATTTTGATTAACGACAATTAAGTCAGTATGTACAAACTGTAATGGCCTTTTACTTCTATTTAAATTACGTTGGTTAAAGGGATTTCTAGATTGTTTGCTTAGGATACATATTTCACATTTATCAAAATTCGAAATTTTAGTAAAATCTACGTTAAATTATTCAACATTTTCTTATTTGAAAGTTCATTTAAGCCCCTATATGATAAATGCCCGAAATGTTTATGCCACATATTCGCAATCTCATCTCTATTATCTATATAACAATTATTCGTTTAACTTTCAATATCACCATCCAAATCAAAATTAACGCTATATAAATTAGACTCTCCAATACCACTAGCAATTAAATCACGCGACTGTTTATCATATATAAATACCCTATTATTTCCAAAATTTACGTTTAAATCATTTTTATCTAGCCGGCTAATGGAAAGTAAATTACAATGCAGATCTTTAATACATAATACATTTTTAATAGTGATCTTATGCCCATCTTTACTACATCTAAATCACCATATTTTTCGGATTTCAATTCAACTTCTTGTTTCGAACAATTAACTCTTAATGGTTGTTCAAAAATTTCAACATTTTTAAGATATTTTTCAAATTCTGCGCTCACCATGTGATCGGAAGCCCCGCTATCAATATAAAACTTAATATTATTAATATCATTGCGCGAAGTACTAGCCCATAACAAAGTCGCTGTAAAGAAAGCACGACGCTGACCATTTAAATTTTGCCGGCAGAAACATGCAATATGCCCGCTTTTATTACATAAGAAACATTTATTATTGTTAGAACAATAACTACGATTAGAAGTACCTTCTCTATTACTTTCAAGTTTATACCGATCACTTGAATTGTTCCAGCTATTGCCTGTTCGATCTTTACCAAAATTATCATACCGTGACTTGAATCCTCCTTTTGAACCACGAAAACCACCACAATTTCCACGACTTTTCCCTCGTTGATGAGCTGCAAACGCCACTGTCTCAGTAGGATGCTTTTCAGATGAATCCCCATCGTTGATAGAATTTTCAGACAAGTCACCAGAACAAGTTTTACGTTTCGACGCTTCCTCTATAAATAGCGCCTTCAAATTTGCGAAGGTCTTGTCCTTTTCAGATAACGCGTCGAAGTATATAATAACATTATCAAAAGTGGAAGGAAAAGTTAGTTGTAAATTTGCAATAATGTACTTATCGTCAATTTCCTCGCCAAAACTACGCAATTCATTAATTTTCTTCTCGAAAACAGCTAAGCGATTAACTACATCATCGTCTGCTTTAAATCTCAACGACAATAATTCTCTTCGAATTCTCAGACAATTCAAGACGTCCTTTCGATTGTAAATACGCTCCAATTCATCGATCATCTCTTTCGCCGCCTCCTTATTCATAATTAATTCCAATTGATCGGCTGAAATCCGTTCTATAATGATTCGCTGACCCTTTGCATCTCCTTGTAACCAAACATTATCTGCATCCTCTGGTGTTTCATCGCGAATATATTTTAATAAAGTTTCTGCTTTTGGAACAATAGTGGTTCTAAAAAGCCACTCACGAAAATTTGATCCGTCAAAGACTTTTATTAATGACAACGTATTGGTTGCCATTATATTAAACATATAAATTTCAAAAATTAAAAAAATCACATTACATTTTGATTAGAATCACTTCTTGACTAAAAAATAATACAAAAAAAAACGTAAGCAGCCATGCCGCATTACTGGAGCTGAGTTTTTAACTGGGGCTTGTTTTGATTTAGTAATAACCTTGCTTAACCGTTCATCACTACAGGCCACACCCAATACCAAGTCTGAAAACCCCTACCCTATCCTTTCCAAAAACACTTAAGAAGTTCAATTTGGCACAAATGTAGTATTTCTTGCCATGAAATAATCATGTGAACACATATTTCTCAAATTATAACTATTTGAGGGTCCTCAAATTATCTTCAAATTTTGTAAATCCGCCATTTTGGATCCATTTTGACTCAAATTTAAGTGGTTATGTTCTGGTCACAAACTAATCCTACACACAAAGTTTGACCATTCTAGGCCGATTTGGTGATGAGATATGGAAGATTCATGAAATTTCCTGCAGCAATTTCCCCTCCAAAAGCCGTTTTTTGCTCTAACTCCCCTCCAAAATCACTGAGGAAGCTAAAATCAAAATACGTTTGTCACTTGGGCTCATTTTATCATATGACACAGCAATAAAAAATTTTCGACCCCTCCTGTACCCCCACCACTATTTTAGGTTGGTAACCCCGCCTTCCCCCTCCAACATCATGTATGGAAGTGAATTCGGGATATAGTATACAACTTATCCCCAATAACCATATGAATTCATATTAATTACATTTTTACCAACTTGAGGCTCCTCAAGCTCTACTCAAAATTTTGATAATCCGCCATTTTGAATCCATTTTGATCCAAATTCAAGAGGTCATATTGTGGTCACCAACTAACCTCACACACAAAATTTGACCTCTTTAACTTGATTTGGTGGGGAGATATGGAAGATTCAAGAAATTTCATGACTCAAAACTTCCTCAAAAAGCCGTTTTTTGATCTAACTCCTCTCAATATGCACTTAGAAGCTGAAATTTGGATATGTTAGTATCCGTGACTCACTCTTTCATATGAAATCAAAAACGAAAAATTTGAGCTATTTGCCCCTTCTCCAGCCCCCTCAAAATTTGAGTGATCCGCCATTTTGAAATTTATCGAAAAAACAAAAAAACTATTTTTGCGCATTTTCAAGAAGAGTCTCTCACCAAATTTTGAGCGAATTTTATGAATACTCGCCGGCGCTACGCGTGGGGGAAAAAAAATATATATATATATATATATATATATATATATATACCAAAAAGTTGGACATTTGCCAGATGATTACAAATGGTCTGAAACGCAAAGATTTGAAGACCCCACCCTCCCCCGACCTTCCCTTCCCAAATCAGGTAGGCTGTAATAGCTATCGTTTTGTTAAAAACTCAGCTAATTAGAAAATATAAAAACTACGAACTGCTGCCATTTTAATAAAAGGAGACGTCATTCACGGTGTATGGTTTAATAGGTAATAATACACGTACGACACAGTTACAAGTACGAAATTCTTTGCTATCACTATTTTATCAGATCAGATATAGACATACAATATAATGATAGACGTACATAAGATATCAATACAGAATTCCATGCTCTTTGGAATGAGCTACTTGTAAACTTTCCATCTATATTTTTTCTTGAGATATTTGCAAAAAAACAAAAAGTCAAATTTATTTTTAGTACTCGAGCTCATTCACAGAACCGCTCTAAAAAATGAATTAGTTTTATCAAAATAACTCGAGATCACATCGATGGTAGCATTGTTTTAAAAATGAATCATGTATAGAATGCCAAGCTCTTTCGAATGAGCGGTTTCCGAACACTTTAAGGTGGTGCTTCGGAAAATAAGTAGGTAAATGTGATAAAATTGATTTTAAAATAAAGAAATGAAAAAATTGGAAAAATAAATGCTTAATCGGTTGAAACAAAGTCTCTAAAATAATATATTATAATTTTAAATCATTTAGTTGCGTTACTTTTGAGAGAAATACTGCAAATGAAAATTATATCCTATTTTCATTTGCAGTATTTTTCTCAAAAGTAACGCAACTAAATGATTTAAAATTATAATATATTATTTTAGAGACTTTGTTTCAACCGATTAAGCATTTATTTTTCCAATTTTTTCATTTTTTTATTAAAAAAACAACTTTTTCGCATTTACCAACTTATTTTCCGAAGCACCGCCTTAACTCAATTTTTATTCTAGATATTAATAAAAAACCTTCTGGCTCCTTTTTCAACATTTATGGGTGATAAATTCGTGTATACAGGTGTGCTATCTATGTATGGTTAATCTACGCTTCTCCCTAGTTGGGCCACAAAAACTGCAGGCTCAGTTCGCGAATGTAGGTTTTTCATCATACGATTTTACCCTTTAGTTTTGTATTGTACCATGATGCCATTACTTATTTCGTCGTTTACTCGTACTTCTGGAATTTTTAAAACCCCGATGTATTGACAAAACAGCTCACTGTAATTTCGTTGAATGTACGACGTTACATCAGTACTCAAAATGAATCAACAGTATTTCATAAACCGATGTATCATGTATATTGCATGCATTATTTGAAACTAATAGAATTAAAAGACAACATATCTCCATAATTGTTATGAAGAAATCACACGTAAGAAATGAAACAAAGTAGTACGTTACCATAGTATCAACGGGTCATTCTTAAATTTCGTCTAATATTGTTGTACCAGCTAATATCTCACGAAATATATACTCTAGAATAATTTTTTTAGCATGTATGGATAGAGTATAGTATCAGGTATTGTCGGCTTCGCAATGTAGTTCACAACCAACTTCTGAACGCAATGGCGTTCACGTTGGTGTTGAAGAAACGCTTATGTGTATTTGGCGTTGAACGCGAGGTGCGTCCGCCAAAATGAACGCTCAACGACGTTTGAACGTAGATCATCCACGTCGTTCTCTAGGCGGCGATTGAACGAGATCGTCCTCGCCTTAGCATATATAGAGGTTCACGCAAGATAAATTCAAAACACACTCAATCAAAACAGCGTATATTATATCACGAACACTGACACGAACAGAATGAAATTACATATAAAGTTCCTTATATTTATATTAAATTAATAATGTTAGGTTGACCAATCACAGCGAAGGAATGTAAATGCCATTGTGATTGGCTGAAACATCTATAGTCATTGACCAATCACAACGCATGTACGATAGCGTCTCCGTGATTGGCCAGAACGCCTATAGTATAATATTACATGACTAACTTACATGTGGATACTAACCCCCGACCTCTAAAAATGAAAAACAACGAAAATGTCCTATCGCTGTGGCAATTACCAACCCAACCTCTAGTTGTAATATACCGGGTGACTACTTGATTCGAGCACCCCAAACGAAAAAATCTTTCCTTGATAGAAATAAATTATACATTTGAACGATGTTAACAAGAATAAATGGCATAAATAATATTTATTTAATGCCTAAAAGCATTTATCAATGAAATGTAAAATTTTAATTTATACTTCTGTTGTCAAAAATGCATATAAATGTTTTGAATTTATTCACATTTTAGCTAATTTTTTCGCTTGGGTGCTCGAATCAAGTTGTCACCCAGTATGTATTTCTCATGCTAATGTATCTTGTTGATGCGAATCATCGCACTAATATAAAACAAAAAGGTGCTGCATAAAATATTAGAACATCTAAAACACATTTCAAAATCAATTCAGTGCAACTATAAAAGCTCGAAGTTGGGTAATCGAGTTTTCTGTTCTTTTGTAGTGGCCTCTTTCCTCAAGAGGTTGAGGTAAATAATAAATTACTTTCGAACGCGACAATTGGTCAAATTGATGGCTTGACATCGTAAAATTTTATCTTAGTGTAAGTTTGACTTTATTGACTATAGTGATTACAGGGTGGTGAAAAATCTTTCCGAATTGACAACCAAGTACGCTGAAGTGTCCTTAGCGTGGGTTAGAACTACAATCATATAAGCTTATGTACACTTTTCAGTTTAATCTCTTTCGAATAAGTGAATGAGCTTCGCTGTAAAATAATACTTAGTTTGAAGTTTGAAAGCATTTCCGACCTTTAATTTTAAAATTTCTTAAAATTTGTCTTCGTTGTGGAAGTCCATTCGCCGTGGCGAATGAAATTTTGTATTCCACGACGAAAGGCATTTTTGAAATTTCAAAGTAAAAAGCGGTATGGGTACCTTAAAGCTTCCCTTACCACAACATTTTTTTCTTAGCGTAAATTTTGAAAAACCAAAAAGTGAAAATTTTGAAATTTCGAAAATAGGGTCCCCAAGTTCGTCCCCTCTCCCAAAAGTCACTAAAAACAAAAAACAAAAATGTCAACTATTTTCTTACATTAAATATAAATTTTGAAACTAACAAATTTATTATTGTCTTAAATTACTAGCCTTAAGTTGAGAATACATTTTTAATTGTGATTTTTTTTTTTCAAAAATTATGTAAGTTGTATAGAATTACTTTTGTTTTTCCAATTTTGAAGGTTAATTTTGATACCAAATATACCATATGCGTTTGATTATTGCAGTGTTCACATAAATTTTGAAAGTACTGTACTTATTATGCTATTGTCCTTCGTCGTGATCATAGGGTCCTTCGTCGTGGACAGTAGATGGCCCCTCTCCTCCTGTGTAGCTTTTCCTGCTTGACCAACCATATAGATATCATTTTCTGGGTATATATGTATACACGTTATTATTATTATTATTATTATTGTGCCTTTGTACAGACTTATTAACTAATTTATAATCTTATGAGCTATACATACAAAAGTAGATATATCTGCGGCCCTTTTAAAATAGGGCATAGGCATCGCTCAACCGTGCCCATTCCGTCCTGAACTGAGCCACCCTATGAAAATGTTCATGAGTTAAGAGTTTTTTGAAACTGTCTCTCCATCGGATTTTTTGTTTTCCCCTCCTTCTTTTTTCAAATAACTGCCAAAACGTAACCCTATTCGCCCATTTTTTGCTGCTCATCCTCGCTACATGACCCGCCCAATCCCATTTTTTTCGCTTTGATATTTCCGAAAAATCCAAATTATTTTTTAGAGTATTTTTTATTGCAACAATGCGCATTTTATCTTTTAGTTGAAGATTAAGGATTGAACGCTCAATGCGGTTTTGTGTTGTTCGTATTTTATTTTCTAGTTTTTTTGTCAGCGACCATGTTTGTGCTCCGTAAGTTATTACTGGGACCAGACAAGCATTAAATATTTGACTTTTTTGCCTTATTTGGAAAGGTCCTTTAAAAATTTTTTTTAGCGACCAATATTTCCTCCACACCATTGCGATTCTCCTATCTATTTCTTTTTCTGTCGATTTTTCTAAACTTATGAGTTGTCCGAGATATATGGTATAATCGACTTTTTCAATTTTTTTACTTCCTAGTAGCAGTGGGTGTTGGTAGGACTCGTTCGTTAGCAGTTTTGTTTTTTCAATATTAATAGAAAGCCCTGCTTTTTCTCCTTCTTTCACAACGATCTCCAAAAGTTCATTTAATTCATTTATCGTTTCCGATATTAGCACCACGTCATCTGCAAATCTCAGGTTGTTCAGTGTCTCTCCGTTTATCAATATCCCTTTTTTGTCCTCATCTATTTTCCTAAAAATTTCCTCCAACGCACAATTAAATAATATTGGGGATAGAGGATCACCCTGTCTAACTCCCCTTTTGATATCGAAGTAAGGTCCAATTTGATCTGTTATAATTCTTGCTTGTAAATCCTCGTACATCTTTTGTACTATATCTACGTATAATTGTGGGACCCCCTGCTTTTTTAAAGCCTCTGTCATATATCGATGTTTAACGGAATCAAACGCTTTTGAAAAGTCTACAAATAACAGGCTAATATTTTGATTATATTCATTGCTTTTTTCAATTAAGAGATTTATGGTATGTAGGTGATCAATCGTCGAGAACCCTTTCCTGAAACCCGCCTGTTCCCTGGGTTGCTGTGCGTCGAGTATAAGTTTTAGCCTATTTTCGATTATTCTAGAGAATATTTTTGAAATTGTACTACTCAAGCTGATTGGTCTATAGTTTTCTATTTTGTGCTTGTTGCCTTTTTTGAATATTAGAATAATATCGAACTTGTTCCAGTCGGAAGGTAACCTCTGCAATTTTAAAATTTTGTTGAACAGATTCGTTAATATTTTGATCATTATTTCCCCTCCGTATTTTATGTGTTCGTTTGTAATGTTGTCGGGTCCCGGAGTCTTATTGTTTTTTAAATTTTTAACCACAAATTCCACCTCCGATGGAAGGACAATTGGTATATCTGTTTCCGGTTCTGTAACTTTTATTGTTTTATCGTTCCCTTTTATGTCGTTATATAATTGGGTGAAAAATTTTGTCGCAAGGAGATTTATTTCTTTTCTTTCGTATTTTTTATTCCCTGACTCATCCTCAAGGTAGGCTAATCTTTCTATTCCCTGTGCCAAAGATCTGTTGATTGATTTTATACTTCTTGTGGTATTCAATATATTTTCTATTTCGTTTTCTTCGTTTATCCTATTGAATTTCCTTAATTGGACTTTAATCGTTTTGCAGATCAGATTGAATTCGATTTTTTGTTTTATAGATTTTTTACTTTTATTTTTTAAGTTTTCCCTCTTTTTGATCAGTTCGACTATTTCTTTAGGTAAATTATTTTTACTATCGTGACTACTAGTTTCGGGAATTATTATTTGCATAGTTTCTTTTATTAAAGTCTTAATGTTTTGGTAATCGTTTTCTATTTCGGTTGAGTCAGTTATGTTCAAATTGGTACTTAGTTCCCGTAGCTTTTTTTCATAGGGTATGGCTCGTAAATAGTTCAATCTTGGCACCTGGTTTTTTAATTTTTTTCTGGAGAATCGCCACCCTGATAATGAGAGCTTACAGCTGACCAAACGATGGTCAGTCGGGTATGCAAAATTTGGGACTGTCGTGCAATTTTGTACTACTTGGGTTTTTTCAGGCGCCAAAATGTAATCAATTTGATTTTTATGTTCATGATTAGGTGAGATCCAGGTCCATCTTTTGCCAGTTCTTTGTTTAAAATGGGTATTTAAAATTTTTAATTGATTTTCTTGACAAAATCTAATTAGGTCCCAACCCCGATTATTTCTTTTACCATAGTTATATGGTCCCATCACATTACTTTCTCCCTGTTCTCTTTGCCCTACCTGACTGTTAAAGTCACCCATAATGAAAATTTGGTTTTTTGGTTTTTTTTTAAAGGAATTATATATTTCTTGTAGTGAGTCTAGGAAGCTCCTGAATTCCGCATCATCAGCTGCGGCTGTAGGGGCGTATACTACAATCAGAACTAAGGTCCTGGTTTCACCTATTTTGAATTTTGCTGATGCTATCCGATCTGAGTATCCTCTAAATTCTTCAAGTTTTTTTGTCCATCTCTTTTTAATCAAAAACCCCACTCCTTTTTGCCCTTGGTTATTACCTTTTATACATAAATAATTACCCTCTTTAGTTTTAGTTATTCGTTCCCCCTCCCTTCTTACTTCTGTTATTCCTAAAATATTTATATTCGAATCTTCGAAAGCTTTTTCCAATTCTGTGACATTATCTTTATTTTTTAGTGTTCTGATATTCAGAGTGGCGATCTCCAGTACTTTATCTTTTTTCTTACTTTTTTTAATTTTTATTGTTGAGCGATTATTAAGTCTTACCTGCCCGCGCTGACCAGACGTACCTGGGCTGGGTGAGTTCCGCCTATTTCCCTACTTATCTTTACTTTTAACGTTTAAGGCCGCGTTACACTGCGTTTTCTTTTTCTTGTTAGATTGATGAGAGACGTGCTGGTCTAGTGTCTGCTGATTGGTTTTCGAATCTTTACTGGCGTTAGATTTACTTCTTGTTTTCATTTGTAAGGTTGAATTATCATTTCGCCGTGTATCTTCGTTCTCTTTTAAGTTAATAACAGCATCCTTGTTATCTGAATCGTTATCATCTTCGCATTGATTCTCGTCTTTCTCGTACTCCATATCTGATTGTGATGTCAGGTTCTTCAATTCGTCTATGTCGGATATTTTTATCGCTTGACTATCTTCCGTCTCCCGAATAAGCACTTTGCCATCTTTCGTCCATATGTAGGAAATTACCTCCAGATATTTCAGTTCCCTCGCTGCGTGCCATATTTCGATATTTTTTGGTGTTAAGTGTTCGCTAACTATTATTGGGTAGGAAGGTGAGAAACCGAGATCGCTTCCGTGTATTTTGCAGCTTTTTCATTTAGCTATTAGTTGATTTTTTTTATCTCTGTTGTTGAGTCTCACGATGATAGGCTGGGTTTTTCCCTTTGATGGTAGTCTGTGTGATGTGTTGATATCGTAATCTTGTATATCTACTTCTAGTTTTCTAGCGATATTTTTTGTTATTTCGCGAGTGTTTTCATTTTCAATTTTTGGCACGCCTGAGATGACTACGTTATCTTTCCTAATGTATTGATTTAATTCTTCTATTTGTTTCTTTAACTTGACGTTTTCGGCTCGAATTTCTTCGGTTTTTTTTTCTAGTTTTTCATTCTTATTTTTTAAATTTCTAACTTCGTAAACTCCGTTATCTTGTGATCCGAACCCTCCACGATGTTCTTAATATTTCTTACCTCGTTTACTAGCGCATCAAAACTTTTCATGAAAGATTCCTGATCCATGCTTTTTGTTATTTGGATTCTCACTCGTACAAACAGTTATCGCAATATACAAACTATCGAAACGTACAATACTATCGCAACGCAGAAACGCACAACCGGTTTAGTACACGTTTATAGCAAAACTCCATATATACACGTAATAATTCATTAAAAAAATTTAATTTGTATGATTATTGAAAAACGATAAAATGACTTGTTAATATTCGGCGAAAATTTAGAATGACCCCTGTGATACTAATCCGCTGAACACTTCCACCCCTGTATGGAGATATGCAATGAATAAGAATGATAATATTTCAGGAACCAGGAAATGAGAAAAGAACAAGAAAAAACATTTTTTCCTATAACATATTAAATTAATTAAAGAATAATAAATCTTGAATAAAATTGTCCCTCCCTATTTAAAAATGAGAAAATGAATAAGTGAACATACAAATCTTGAAATTTTAAATTTTAATTAAAAGCTTAAAGCTTAATTCATGAATTCAAAAAAAAAAGACTTCCAACGTAAAGTACTTCAATAAATTGAGAACTTCTTCACGTTACACATATAAATCTTGGAAAATTATTTTTCACGTTCGTCAAATTAAAAAATCTCGTGCAGTGATGAGATATTAATTGGTTAACGATTTCAAACGTATTTTTATTACAGCGACTCCATATCTTGAATTGAGTGACCGGAAAACTTCAGGAACCAGACTGGACGGCTTTGAGACAACAAAAACGATTCTTATTTTTTTTCATTCAGTGAAAGAAAGACAATTTTTATTTCTAACTACGATACGATTTCATTCAACGTGATGAAATTAGGTTCAACGCATAATATTTGTGAATGCCACTCTACGTTTGCTTCAATTAATTAACATACTTTGAAGAAAATTATTGGAAAAGAACATGATATATAAAAGATTTCAAAGTTATAAATAATCGAGTTGAACACGTAACATACATAATAAAGACAGAAACCTAATATAACACGAAACTTATCAGCAGATTTCAGGATATTGTCTCAATGAATGATATAACGATTCCTGAAAGTTTGTACCTTTCATGTATCTAGAAACAATCGTATTTTTACTCCTTTCTAGTTCCTAGTCTCAACTCACACATTTAAGAAAAACCCCACAAAATTAATTTTAATTTGAGTTCACGCATAGCTTAACATTTTTATTTTTTTTTTATTTTCATTAATATAAGATGTGGGTCATTAATATGGTAACATTCTTTCTTTTGTAGGTTTTGCATATGGTTCAGTTTGCTTGGTTGCACTTAGAAGAAGGTCGTACCGCAGTGATGTGGAAGGATACTGTCTTCAGTTATTCTTACTTCCTCTGGTTTGAAGATGTTTCGGTAAGTTTACAGAAAAGGGTAAGATATTCGCCGTATTTGACATTTCTGTTCCATAATTTTTTAGTGAACTTCAAAGCAAAATCTATACTTAGGCATATAGAATCAAATGTCTACTTTTCCACGCTTTATTAAAAATGCCTTAAGTATGATTTAATATACTACCAGACAAGCCGCATTTAATGGCAGCACCAATTTGAAACTTCTTTATTTTAAATTCATAAGTGTACTTCTCCACTGAAAAAGTGAAGTTCACAAACTAACCGGAACGAATTTCCATTTTTTTTTTCTTTTCTTTTTACTATTGTGATTTAATTTTGCTATAAAATCTTGTATTTTAAAAAAGATTCCCATTTTTCCTTTTTTATTATTGTGATTCAATTTAGTATTTTAAAAACAAACAGAAGGTCATAAAATGCAATATTTCATTATTTTAAACATTTCATCATTTCTTAAATTTTCAACACTTCATTATTTGCAAAAACTACGATAAATTATCCAGGAAATATGTGAAAATCGTAAGGTTAGAGACAAAACTTGACTTTTCCAAACTTGAAGCCGCACAAGAACTCGTACTGCGAGATGAAGACGTAAAATCATAATTCTTATGTCAGTATGAAAACATTTCAAACATTACTGCGCAATTTTAGCTAGTGATATGGGCTGACGATACTTTTTGCATTTTTCTCAAAATTTACAAAAATGGAGAAGTAGAAGCTCAACACGCGTTTGTTGGCGCATCCATTGCAATAAAATCATCTCTCAACTTCTTTCAAATAGATCTCTAAACTGACTTGCAAGCAGTTGCCGCCAAAATTGATCTCCCCTCTCAAATCACAATTTGTGGCGATTTCAATGCTCGCTCACCGTATGGGGAAATTGCAGCCTAAACCCTCATTGGAAAAATCCTCAAAGACATTATATACGAATTTGACTTCAGCCTATTGTATCTATATGAACCAATACACTACAACTTTTCAACGAATCATGGTCCTCCCTAGACTTGGCTATCACTCACCCAACTGTAACAAGTGAACTGCAGATCCATAACCACCGCGACCTTACAGGCAGCGACCATTTCTCTTTTATTATTGTTCTCCCCATGTAAACTGGCTACTCAAAAATGGAACTATTGTAAGATGAATTGGACAAAATATTACTCTATTTCCCCAATTTCCTTAAATACGCAAAACTTGGCAGATGCTAATGCAACGACACTCGTTCAGAAGTTTTCTGAAAAAATGGTATCTCATGCTAATCTTTATTCTCTAGAAATCAAGCTAAATCGCAAAATTCCAATTCTATGGTGGACATAAGAATGCTTAAGTGCAATTCAAAATAGAAGAGCTTTAAGAAAACTCAATGCTCGCCCGAGCGTAATTTAATAATTAAAAAAAAAAAAAACACGAATTTACAATAACCAAAGAACATGTTTATTATGATCGTTACATCAGTAGTACTTAATACTATCTAACTAAGACGATCACTGTAGGAGACTGGGCGAAAAAACCTTTCACTACCTCATAGGAAAAACCGTGTCTCCTACTCTATCTTGTCAGCACTCACACAAATTTTCTTTTATTCTTTACACTCCCTCCTAAAAGAAAATGTACACAAGAACGCAAAAAAGAAGAAAAGCATAGAATATTCAACGCATATAGCTATCGTAGCGTCCTGTAAAAAATATTGATAATCAAGAAAGAAAAAAAATTGATTCTTTGTCATATTCTATTCTATGTCCATATTATCTGATTGGAATGATCTAGTCATCAATTCTATTCTCTTATATACATATATCTGAAACAAAATACAAAATTTTAAACGGTCTCTAAAAGCTTATCACGCAATCTCTCAAGCTTTCTTTTTCCCATAGCTTTTGTTAATATGTCCGCCACCTGTTCACTTGAGGGGATCCATACAATTAATATATTTCCTTTTACATTATTTTCCAAGATGTAATGCATCTTCACATTTGTTAAATGTTTCAGTTTTGGTGAGCCTGGCTTTGATTCACTCTCAATTGCTGCTCTATTATCGCAATGCCAATCATCTTCTCAATCATTGTATTTAATGCAATTGCTTTCGTCGTAGCACTATTCATTGCTACATATTTGGCCTCGCATGTAGAGCCAGTAACTGTACCTTGACATTTACTGCTCTGAAAAATGCAATCTCCAAATACCTTTGCTAAAACACCAAATGTCGATCTTTTTATATCAGTGAAATTTCTCAAGACTTGCATCTAAGAAAATCACTAAATTATCCGTTTTCCTTTATATTTTAAGCCAAATTCTAATGTACCTTTCTAATTACACAACACTCTTTTCACATTTTTCCAAACCTCTAACGAAGGATTATTCTGTTTTCTGCTCAAACAAACCCCTGGGGTTCCTTATTTTGTTTATTCTCTCTCTCATACAATTCGTCATCAAACAAAAGATCTTCATAAGTTTTATCTTTCACGAACCTTATTATGTTTTGTTCGAACGATTGTTTTTGACTTTGGTAATAAAATTTTGCACCCAAAATACGAACAAATGCTCGTTTTGCTAATTTTTAAATAATATTCTTATTTACATGTACGTCGGCTACACGATCAAATCGTTTTACTTTATCTGTTCCAACATTATAATTTTTCATAAACTACTCAATTGACCTTGAGAAATTTAAATGTGCATGAGGGGAACGATCATACGTGTGCACTGCGAAACCTGTAGCAAGATCCCAATAATATAATAGTATACCGGAGTCAAATATTACAGATCTAACCTTTTGTTGAATAGAATTATTCTAAAGTTCAGCAACACCGTTGTGCTGTGGAGTATTTACCTTGGAAGATTTTTGTAAAATTTTCTCAAGCATGCAAATTTCCTTCATTTTCCCAACTGTATACTCAGTACCATTCTCACTCCTTCCTCTCCTATTCGAACATCTTTACCAATTTGTGCTCTGAAGTTATATAAAAATAATTGGAAATAATCGCCTACTTCATTTTTCTTTTTCATTACATATGCCACAGAAAATCTAGAGTAGTCATCAATAAATCACATATTGTACCTATATTGACCATTCGATGATTGAAAACTCATGTGTCCTATCACATCAGTGTGAATTAATTTTAATGGTTTAGATGCCTAGGTCCGTTTTTCTTTAAAAGGTAATCTTTTCAACTTCGCAAAGGTACATACTACACAATCAACATTGTTATTACCAAAAGTAACATTTTTTACCTTTTGACTCTATTTTGCATAATATGTTCGAATATTTCAAGGACATGTGTCCTGAACGTATGTGCCCTAATATATTGTGACTCCTTAAGGATCTTCCTCTACGAACTCGTCCTTAATAACCACCTTGATGTTGTTGTTGGCCATTAAATTCCTCTTTTCTCGGACGAAAACGTATAATATGACCTTCGTCACCATACACATAGCACCCATGTAATTTTGAGTAACAAAATTTCACAATATAACCAGGTTGATCGCATTTATAGCATGTTTTATTTCTGCATCCCCGATTAGCTGTTTTACCACATCGTGCATCACTTATTGAAGCAACTATCGCTTTGGGCACCACATCAGGTCGGGGAGGAGTAATTGCTTCTTCCTCCAATAGAATTTTTCGAAAACGATGATACATAATTTTTTCAGGCGTACCAGAAATTTTAGACCTGTCATCTTCCATCACAACGCGCAAACGTACATTGAGTAGAACATTAGTTGTAGCATTAAGTCCTTGATCACAGTTGTATCCTCAGGGATTAGATTTTGAATATACTCCAAAAATTTAATGACTTCATCTATGCGATCAAGAAAATTCGCAGCTTTTTCATCAGTTGAGTAATTTTTAACGCATTGCTGCCGTATTTACATTCCTTTCTAAATGTTTTAAATCGCGAAGTTCTTCAATGATGAAGCAGATTTTATAGATTTATAACACCTTATTAATGGTCATCAATGCATTTCATTAACAAATTTTATAAAGAAAATCTTTGCACCTCTGCATTGTTTTCATCATTTTGAGCTATTATATTAAGCAACTCTTTCATCAAACATTCTTTTTTAACTTATCTAGCTAAAGGTCAATTCGCGTCGATTTTGTCAATTTATAATCAAGTTTAATATCACTATTATTTTTAGAAAAGGCTTTTATAATTTCTGCAATGTTTGCTACTGCCAATGTGATACGTTGATTTGCCAATCTAGAACCTGCATCACACACATAAATTATCAAAATGAAGAACTCAAATAAAATAATTGAAAATTTGGAGGCATTTCAGGAAATGTTCATTCAAATTTTTTTCCATTTGAGAAGTCTAGCACCTATACGCTGTTATAAGAAAGTAACGCGATATCGATTTGACTGTTTAATACAAGAGCAGATAAACGGAACTAATATAAGAAAGATAAACTTAAAAATACGATGCTACAATATGACAGATTGACGATAGATAGGTATCCCCTCCAATTACTATCTAATGCAAAGTGATGCTAACATACGCAATGGAACACACATACATATTATAAGCACTGGCTTCATTCTTATATTTTCCAGCAATGTTAGAACCCACAAACATCGCCGCCAGTCCACATAAAAATAAACTTTCCCACTATGGTTATTTATTTTCAAAAAATTTATCCAAAAATACGTCACCAGAAATTTTCTCAATCCTAAATGATCGTTCATCTCCAGTTCAATAACACTGTCCTTGAAAAATACCGGAGACACTCAGATTTGTGTATATGGTAGCTAGCCTCCTGTATTTCCGAATCAACGATCATTAAGCTAAACAACTCAAAAAGAAGCATAATTATACCTTATTTTATGACTCATCTCGAGTGTCTCTCGGTATTATTACAACGAATTACCATAAAATTATGTACAACGAATAACAATCAGATTGACAGTTCACATGTCAAATCCTAATATCATGAAATTCTATAAATATACGCAGATATTTGTAATTCAGTCATACTAATTGTAGTCAATAATCAAGGCTATTTCTCCAATTTGCACAGCAAACAGAAAGTTTCTTTTTTACCTGAATTTAATGCTTTTGAGCTTCTTCAGCTGTGTTGTTGTCCAATCGAATTACACTCTGCTACCATTAGAAGAATCGAGCATGATTTATTTGGCAATTAAAAATAAAAAACATAAATTTACAATCACTAAAGAGCACATTTATTATGATCGTTACATCGGTTGTACATAATACGATCTGACCGATATTATCACTGTAAGAGACTGGGCACAAAAAACTTATCGCTACCTGATGGGAAAACAAACCTTCACAGCTGGCTAGAGCCTAGCCGAGGTTATTCTTATACACAAACAAAGTAAAAACCCACTGGACGTGTACAGCTACCGACCAATCTCGCTAACATCTGTCTTATGTAAACTCTTCGAGCAAATAATAATCATTCGTTTTGAGTGGGTAATTGAAATCTGCAGCCTCCTTAGCAACAGTTAATGTGGTTCCTGCACGGGAAGATCAACCACTGAAGCTTATCCTTTTATGTAACTCCATTCATGAAACCACGCGGTATTCTTCGACATCACTAAAGCTTTCAACTCTATATGGTCTCGAAAAGTTTTACTCGCTCTCCACCAATGGAACGTAAAAGACAGCATAACTGGCTTTATGAAATTGAATGCTTTACTCTTCATAGAATCTATACGTCTCTCATCAGATCGAAAATAGACTACGGATCAGCCGTATATGGCGGCGCTAGTTACAATCTCCTCACGAACGTAATTCTATTCACCACGCAGCAACAAGACTCTCTTTCAGAGCATATAAAATGTCAGCCGTCATTAGCATTTTATGTGATGCCGGAGAACTGCCCCTAAATGTCCATCGAAACTGGACGATCTTGGATATATGTATTCGCCTTTAATCCAACAATTCATTACCAGCATACTATTCAACTTTCAACCCAACGGACCATAGCTCCCTCACCTAAGTCTAACCTATCCAAGACTCTCTCTCACTGCTACCTCCCTATCAACTCTACCCTCCAGTTATTCTACCTTGGTCTAATCCAGAATGCCAAATTAATACCAGTCTTCTTGAATTTTCTAAAAAAGAAACTCCTTTCGTGGTTATATGTACTTGAAGCTTTCCAAAAAGTGTTTGAACAATTTTCAAAACACCGACTTTTGTTCGCTGATGGCTCTAAATTACCATCCAGGCTGCGGCATCGCCTCTCTAGAAAGCGTCTTATTCAGACATAGCTTACCTCCTTATTTTTCTATTTTATCGGCCAAACTCTATGCTATTCAGTGGCGTATTTCCCTATACGCTGACTACGCTTGCGCGTAGACCGGTAGGTTTCTGGGGGCGGCAAAATTTTCACTTATATTCGAAAAAAAAAACACTAATTCAAAAAAAAAATTATTTTTGAAGGAAAATAAACTATTATCAGCACTAGTAGATACGTTTTGGTAGTGCTGGAATCTTGCGTGTTTCCCCGCTATGTAGGCGCTAGTGTCGCGCCTACGTTTATGGAGATTGATAATTATTATTTTGAAAAAAATTTACTTACTCGCGCGGGAACCAAACCATCGTCCATTGTGTCGGAAATCTGTTCGCCTTACCACTACGCCACAGTACCATCCGTCAACAACAGAAGAAGTATTCGCATATATGTAAATTGTTAATTGCATTGTATTCAACGACTACATACTTGATTTTGAATTATTATTTTGAACATATTCTTAACCTTCGAATAGTTCGATTATCGAGTATGTGTAAGTATTATAAGAAAGAAAAAAATGAGTAATATTAAAAAAAATTACCAAACTTTAGACTATAGAGTATCAATTCGTCGTCGTATCGCTCTATCATAACGCCATGCCTATGGCTTAGAGAAATTGATCATACAAATTACCAAAATGTGAATAGGTAGATGTTATGAGAAAAACATTCAATCAATTGAAATATTTATTTTTCAAAATAAATTCGAAAAGATACTATGTATTCTTTTTAATGATTATAATGATATTACATTATAGATATACTAAATAATTAATTGAATAATTGATGGGTATAAATATATAATTATTAATATGTATGTGTAATTTAAATTATTGCTTTAACATTTCCTTCCATTGATCGATAAGGAAAAATACGATCATATGAAATGAGACAATAGGCTGTAGTATCTTGGGGTACATTTTCTTTACATCTAAAATCAAATCTCACATTTAAGGGTCCTCCACCAATTATGGAGGAAATTGATTCTTTTTGTTTGCTACAGTCAATTACTATCAAAGGAAATGTTTTCATGTCATAGCAATAAGGTGTTTGAAAAACTTGATTGTAATAATTTGGATAAAAAAAGCAAAACATTTCATTAAGAAGAGAATACTGCTTTTGTGAAAAGTCTATCAATGGTACTTCATAAGGATAATAGGTATCGTTGAGGAATAATTGGAATGATTGCATATTAATGTTATCAAAGCGTGAAATTTGTTTTTCTGATTTATTTCGTCTATCAGTTTGGAAGCAAGTTATAATAAAGTGAGGTTTTGATGCGGTAGTAGTTGTTTTTATGGTCCATGAATGAGCGGAAGATGGTGGTAATATTGGATATTCGTAAAGGGTCTCTCCTGATAAGATAGTGAAAATGGCCCTTGACCCAAATTCGGTCACAAGTGGTCCTAATTGTTGCCCTCGATGAAAAAACTCCCCAAAAAAATTTTTGACCCCCCACCCCACCCCTTTTTGAGAAATCGACTCCCATATGTCGAAAATTCAATATTTTTTAACTCTGCATGGGATGGATGAAAATTTTTGAAAATTTCACCATTGATAGGCATTATATAAGTACATTTGTGGAAATTTTTTCAAAATTTTCGATTCATATTTTCTTAAATTTTTTAGGCTTTGAAATTTTCAAAAAATTGTAAAAGTTTTTTTTGAGGGGGGTACATGGCTGAATTTTTTTCCATAATTAGTTCGTACTCTAAGGTACAACATGATAATATTTTCAACCCCCCGAAGAGGGGTGGAAGTTGGTCAAAAAAAATGAAATGTGTAACAAGAACGTCTCCTAAATTCACTTTTTTGCATTTTTTTTGCGAACAACGCGTTTTAGAGAAAAAGTAGTAAAGTAATAAAATGTTTCTCATTAAATTCTCTACAAGAAAGGGTCTTATAATTTTTTTTTTATACCCATTAGGGGAAGAGGTAGGGGACTACAAAGTTGCTCCTAATACTAATAATTATTATGTATTACACTATCACAAAATCTGTAAGGACTAAACAAGAAAAAAAAAATAGAAAATGAACGTTTTGGAATAAAGACGAGTTACTTTTCGACTATTGTGGCAAACTTCTGATTGTGGATTTCACAATAAGAATAAATAAAATTCCAAATTATGATGGTGTAGTTAAAGTAGTACCTATAATAGTCCAGTCATATTATGATTATAATCGAGACTAATCTTATGCCGAAGTTTTTCTGAGGAAACTTGTAGCCAATAGTGTCCATAACAACCCCTAACTTTCCCCCAATAATCGCGCCATTGCTTTTCCCCCATCCTTGAAACACACTTTCTTTGTGGTGCCTGGCATATGGCTGGGCGCCTCATAGTTCAAAATATACAAGGGCACCACAAGATATTGAATACGTATATTCATATATATATGATAAATGAGGAAGAGATATTATTTCTTTATTATTTGAGGGAATTCTAATTTCATCATTATAATTTACACTAGACTGATTGAATAGTTTATATGTATGAAAAGTAACTGATTCTATTGTATTATCAAATGAAATAGGTTGTAAAATATCTAAGTTAAATTCGTTAATCATGATTACGTTTGTTAATGTTTACCTACTTTAATACTTTACATCCAATTGATTTCAAAAAAGCTTTATCAGCTTCTGATAATGGTACAATGTTGGATTGACAAACATCAACTGTGGTTTTTTTAGTTCGCTTACTCTTTATATAGTTTTTTGAGAATGCAATTTCTTGAGTACAAGGAAGCATTCCCTTTTTTCTGTTGTAATTATCAAATAAAATCACTTCGAAATAATATGTCGTTCTTTTGATTCCCTTAAGTGAAGAATAATATCAACTGTTTCTTGATTTATTTCTATCAAATTACCATTTCCGTCTCCCAAGCACAGGTTAATTTCAGAAATACTTTGTATAGTGTTAGCCACTGATAAATAAATTATATTTAGTCCACATATCTTGACCAAATTTCAATTTTTCACATTTCTTCCCTATTCGTTTGCTAGATGTTTTAAGGAATACAAATGCTTAGCTTTAGTAGAAGATATACCTATGTAATAAAAATTTGAACATTTGCAACATAAGAAATGACTTGAAAGCTAAAAGTATGAACACTTTACTCTCCTCTAAGGTCTCCTCTTCAAATCAGATAGGCTGTAATATCTATCGTTTTTAATTATAAACGCATCCAAAAAGAGGTATTTAATTAGATAGTGTGTATTTATAACATTTTTCACATTTGCGTGACTATAATACTTTGACCTATCGTCATGAAATAGTTCTCGATGTCTAATGATAAAAATGTTTTTATTCACAGGGAACACCAATGAAACCCAAAGTTTGTCCAACTATGGTAGCCAAAACATCACTCATACCTGGTACCTTGAATGGCGATTATTATAAGTTAGTAACAAGAGTTACATAATACATGAATGTTGCTGTCAAAAAACAATTAGGCCACCTACCTATTACATTTTTATCGTAAATATTGCTTGAAAAATTCGATTCTGAATATACCGTGCGCGCAAATGATTACTTACACGCCAGCGCAAAAATGTATTAAGATCAGTTTTTCAATATTTAAAAAATAATATCACACGTTTTAAAATGGTCTTTTATCTCCGTTTCTAATTTATTTATGTTACTAAATTATTTAAAAATATAAATAAACCCTCAATTTGCTGTTATAACATTTATTTCAAAATTGTATGAATTAGTTTTGGAACATTTTTGCGCTGGTGTGTAAGTAATTACTTGTGAGCACGGTATATGAAGCATAGTGAATAAACTGCCAATGAAGAAACGATTCACTCGACAAACGAGTTAGTTTGAAGTATTCTAACTTGAGTGAAAAATAGAACTTTAAAGATTTCATCTTCCATATAAAATTTTGTAATTTTATCTCAACTACATTTCAAATGCAACGGGCTTGTTCACGTAGAGAGTTAGAGAATAGCATAACGATCAGAAATGTAAGGAACACGTTATGTTATAATAATACTGACAGCAATAGAGTATTTATAATGACTGGTCTTAATTGGTCACATGTTACGCGCCTAATGACCAATCATAACGCTAGAATGTGATAAAATGTAGGTAGTTTCATTTCTACCTTCCTAAATAATATCGTTCAGTTTTCAGTGAACAACAAAAATTCGTTTGGGATTTGAATCATCAGCTGATTTGTGTTTTTATTTTACGAGTTAGTCGAGGTAAATTTACCACATTCTAACTTGCTGATTGGTTGTTACAGGCATGACGTATGACCAATTAGAACATAGACCAGTCATTATAAATACTCTATAGGGTTTTTAAATTGCTATCTTATAGAAAATTTCACGCTCTTTCCAATGGTAAATCATTTTGATCAATATTTTTACTAGATATGGAGGTTTCAAAATTGAAAATCGTACGTCTTTATACAGGTGAAATATGATTTTCAACTTTAAAACCTTCATATCTAGTAAATGTATTGATCAAAATGATTTTTATTGTACACTATTGGAAAGAGCGTGAAATTTTCTATAATATAGCAATTTAAAAATCATATGGTACCGCTGAAAGTTTTGAGTAACGTGGACTTGAAGGTATAAAAATTGGCGCTTCCCATGTAATTTAAATGCACGTCGCGAAAAAGATAGCCCTTCTCACTGCTGCGGTGGCCGCGTTTATAACTAATCGAGGGTGGACGGATTTTTGGCCTGAGTGAGCTAACTAGTCTTTATATATAACTTTGCAATAAAAGTATAAATTAAAATTTTGCATTTCATTGATAAACGCTTTTAAGCATTAAATAAATATTATTTATGGCATTTATTCTTGCTAACATCATTCAAATATATAATTTATTTCTATCAGGGTAAGATTTTGCGCTTGGGGTGCTCGAATCAAGTAGTCACACGGTATGATAAAATGAGCTCAAGTGACTAACTTATACTGATTTTAGTGTCCCAAGTGAATTTGGAGGGGATGTAGAGTAAAAAACCTCTTTTGGAGGAGAAATTGCCATAGGAAATTTCATTAATCATCCATATCTCCTCAACAAATTGGCCTAGATAAGTCAAATTTCGTGTGTAGGATTAATTGATGGCCAGAGTATGGCCTCTTCAATTTAGGTCAAAATGGGTCCAATTTGAGAAATATGTATTCAAATCATTATTTCATGGCAAGAAATGCTACGTTTGTTCCAAATTCAAGTTCTTGAGTGGTTTTGGAAGGGATAGAATACGGGTTTTTAGACTTTGTATAGGATGTGGCCTATAGTTATGAAGGGTTTAGCAACGTTATCATTACCAAACCTGAACAAGCCCCAGTTAAAAACTCAGCTCCAGTTATGGGGCATGGCTGCTTATTTTTTTATTTTTTTGAATTATTAAATCCACATTCAATTGAATCAAGAAAATCCGGATTGCGCACCGTCTCTTTATTTATGATAAAAAAATTAATTTTGAATTTTTGATGGACACTGGTTTCACACTATCTATAATTCCTGCTATTAATAAAGCTAATCTTTCAGATTATTATTTATATGCTGCAAATGGCACCCCTATCACCAAATATGGCACACGTACCTTGACCTTGAATTTAAAATTACGGAGACCTATTATTTGGCAATTATTATCGCCGATGTGAAGTCGCTTATCATAGGCGCTGACTCCTTACTTATCATTACCTCTTCCTTGACCTCAAGAAACAAGTTTTGCGAGATAGTAATCCTGGCTTGGCAACTGACACCATCCTTCGCCACTCTGAATCTTATGGTTTCTCTGCTGGGTCTATTTCGCTGGCCCCGCCCATTTATTTAGGTGGGTTTTGAAAATAGTGTCAATCATTTTTGTGCACCCACTATTTTTGTTTGTGCCACCTCCTTTTTTTTTATTAAAAAAAAAAGTCTATGGGCAGGGCTGGGGAAATGCAGCCTCCCCCCTTTTAGGTGGTAAGGTGTAGAATATGTTAATCATTTGCGCTTCCATATATTATTCAATCTCTCAATGGCATAATAACCGTGTATGTACTTGAATAAATCAGGTTCAACCAAATTTCATTTCAGACAACATCATTGTTAATGCATAATGTATATCATTATAACACTTTTGCCGATTCTCCCCCTCCTTCAAATCATGACTTTATGATAATTTAATGAAAAGGAAATAGTTAACAAGGTTGGTGAAAAACAGTTTCTTTAGGGGAGTGAAGGAACGCGTTTTTTTGTTAAAATGCTTTTTTTTTAACCAAAAATTAAACGTTGAAAAAAAAATTGTTTTAAAACCTCGTGAATCTCTAAATTTGTAAGTTATTCATACATACAAGAATATATCGACCTTGTAATGCTGAAATGGTCGAAGTGCCATTGTTGATTTTTTACAGGAGAGCTAAAAAAACGTAATGAAACTTGCAATTTTGGGGCGAAATTTTGATTTTGACGGATTAAGGTTATCAATTTTCCTGCGAGAATTACAATTTTGTGAAGGAAGTGTTTAAGAGGATAAGAATGGTGAATCAGACCAGGAGCCCAATTTCGATGTAACTTGGGGGTTGCGTAGGTACTAGGGTGGGCCGAATTTTGGTTTTTTTTCGAAAAGTAAAGAGGCTTAATGAAAAATTGTTGCGAAATGACCTCAAAAAGATATCATAAAAATTTCAGCCCTCAAGTTCAATTTTTACCATGGCCAAAATGGGTCCAAAGTTTTGAATTTTTTTGGAAATTGAAAAATTGTGTAAATATTTTTTAATGGATTATATAAGTTGTACCTTTTTGTATTAGAGAATGTCGTGCTACACCATCCTGTATATATATCGTATATTTTTTCACTCAGGTCCATTTCGCTGGCCCCGCCCGTTTTGGGGTTCGAAAATAATATTAATTGTTTGTGCGCGTTTGTGCACCCACTATTTTTGTTTGTGCTCCCCTCCAACTTTTTATTTTTTTAAAAATCTATGGGTGGGGCTGGGGAAATGCAGCCCCGCCCATTTTAGGTGAGGGGTTGTAGAATATGTCAATCCTTTGTGCTTTGTTTGTGCGCGTTTGTGCACACATAATTTTCGTTTGTGCCCCCCTCTTTTAATGGGTGGGGCTGGAGAAATGCTGCCCCGCCTATCAGTAGTGGGGAGGGGGGTGAAAAATATGTCAATCGTTTGTGCTTCGTTTGTGCACCGTTGTGCACTCATTTATTTTGTTTGTGCTCCTCTCCATTCCTACATTTTTTATAAAACTTCGGGACGTGGCTTGGAGTATGCTTTTCAAAGAGGGGAAATATATTTATTCTACTCCAAAGGGAATTTTCTTCAAGTATGTTGATACGTTGTAATCACGCGAACACGATTTACAAATTTTTGATACGTTATAAATGACAAACGCGATTTGCACGATTCTAAAAAAATACGTTTTTATTTGAAAAATGAAACAGTGTCATGAAAAAATAAAATAAACAACTCGATCGACGCCGGGGCCCCCATCTCCCGGCGGAGAGGCATACGGAATATGTTCAGTTGCTCATGACATTTTTTCAAGTTTAGCAATAAAAAAAAAAAAATAAAAATAAAAAATAAAAAAAACATCGATATCATACTAATTCGAAAGTTATTCGGCTATACGTGTGCGCCTGTTAAAAAGGAACTGAAAGAAGAGGAAATATGAAACCTAATACACAGGCAACCACCACCTACATACATCTTATCTATGGCGACGTATCAGGTAAGACAAATGCAGGGAAATACCGCTCAGGATACAGCCTGTTAATGCTACAATGTCATTTATTATTTGTGCTTTGTGTGCTGAGTTTTGTGCACTTATTGCCTTTATTCTAGCCCTACCCATTTGTACTTCTTATTAATCAGGTTAATAGAACTGCTATGCCTGTTCTTGACCATTTTAAATACATTACTTTTGTTCCATTTTTATTTTTAGCAGAAAGGGCGAATAAGAAGAGCTGCTCATATGTAATGCTAAAAAAATATGTGTAGGTTCAAGAGTAATATGTAGTATACCGTGCGTCCAAGTGATTCGGGTACAATTAGCGCAAAAATCTCAGTTTGTTGATACCATAATAAAGTTAAACTACAATTTCTAAATAAGAAATTATTTTTAAAATGACTTTAACGGATTTTAAGGCTGATAAATTCATTTCAACTTCATTACAACTTCTTTGCATTTGAAAAAAATCAATTTTGAATAATTTGAAGAGATTTTTTCGCTGATTGTACCCAAATCACTTGGACGCACGGTATACTACATATTATTCTTGAACCTACACATATTTTCTTAGCATTACATTCCCGTTACTTTGCCTTTGCTTTTCAACCTATTCATAAGTATATATTTTAAACCTTAAATCTTTTTTTTCTTCGTTAATTGTTAGAGACAAATTTCCTATTCCTTTTAATTCGTATGATATGCTAAAGGATATATAACTTATATCATCTGCCCATATATATTTATTTTTTTTTTACTTATTCCTAATTTAAGTTGTATCACTTACACTTGAATTTAACCTCAAGTTTTTTTATTGCTCTCGCTAGGGGGGGAGCATTGCTGTGTGTTTGCGCCATCTCAATAATCTTCCTTTCTCCTTTCATCCTTGGATGTATTGTCTGTACCCTATTATAACTAACAACCCTTCTTCTTTCCCCATTTCTACACGTAATCCTCGTTATCTTGACGTGAGTTACGAACGCGTTCCTTTTTACTATACCGCTGGTCAACTTACTCAGTAAACTGGTTTCTTTAGCTGTTAGCTTTCTCTTTCCCTTGGCGTCAGTATAAACAAGTTCGTAGTTGGTAGATTTTAAGAAGTATCAGTTCCTCTCATACTCTCAATAAATGTTACAACTCGTGTTCTTTTTTTATACGCACAACTCCGCACGTGTACACCCGGTTGCCTGTACTAGGAGAGAAGAAAGCTAACGCTTGGTAAAGTTTCAATTGGTTTATTCGAGATCGCAAGACAAACTGTGAAAATACCTACATTGCGTGTACAGAGTATATAAGTTTGTTCGGGCGACCTACTCAAACTACTCAACGATAGTAGGGTAGACAGAAATGAGTAAGTTGAAGCAACACAGAAAGTTTGATCGGGCGACCTACTCAAACTGCTCAGTGTAGTAGGGTACGCAAAAATAAGTAAGTTATTCTTGAGTAACCTACTGCACAAAATTCTTGTAGTAAGTTTAGTAGCTTAGAAAAAAATGTGTAGCCTAATCAAATCGCCCGAACTGAATTGAGTAAGTTACGCAGGTCACCCAAACGCGTTTTAATAAGTGAAGCTACTTTGAGTAGTTTGAGTAGGTCATCCGAACAAACTTTATGTAATTTTGAATAAGATACGACTACTGGGCAATGTGGCTGCAGCGTGTACCAGCATGTTCATGAAGAATAGTTATAAATGAGAAATGATGCACCGCGCATATCTCGCGTCGCTAAAGTAATATCCATTTGTATTTTTGAAAGTTGGCATTTTAGTTCATCCAGTGTTGAAGTAGATTCTAAAAATTTAGTCTCTGCATTTAAATTATATAACTTTTCAATCGGGTAATAATTATTCTCATTTTGTTTATATTTTACAGTTATCTGGTGAAAAAATGTTTTCCATCTTTATCCGCGAATAAAATCCGTTGTCATGAATTATTTTTGGTACATCTGGGTCTAATAACGTCATCATGCGTGTTGGAGCAATCTAGAAGATTAACAGCAACAATTTGGGAGGTAACTGGTATACCAACAAATCCACTGGACTTAATTTAAATAATACGTTATTTCTGTGCTCGTGCAAAAAGTTGGTCATTAAATAAATCAAATAAGCGAACAGTGGTGAATGCTAACTCATTATTTTTAACAATATCGTGCGTGACCAGCTGGCATTATAGCCTTTCTAATGATAACATTATTATGATAATTTTTATAGAAATAAGTTCATGTAGATAAAATACTGCTTATGAAAACAATTAAAAATTGAGGTTATGGAGTAATTACCTGTTTTGTTTAATGATCACTCTGCAATAATTACTACTATGATAGTACCATCTAGTTCTAGAAGAAAAGCAAACTTTGAAATTCTCAGAAACTTGAACATTATTCTCAGCAATCAAAATATTTTTAAATGAATCTAAAAACTGTTCTTCGAAAGCAGCTAAAAAAGCTCTGAGAAACATAGTCATTTCATCCATAATGTGATGAAAGGTGCATTTCCCCGGCACCTCCACTTCGGAATTTGGAAATGAAATTTAGTGCATTCGTTTGTGCTACGTTTATGTTGGTTTATGCTGCAAACCCCGTCGTTTGTGCTACTTTCCTTCCTGAGGTATACCCAAAACAGTTTGGGGGTGTTGGGGAAACGTCCGCACCCCCACCTCCGCCAATGGGGTTCAAACATGGCGCATTCGTTTGTGCTACGTTTGTGCTGGTTTGTGCCGCAAACCCCGTCGTTTGTGCTACTCTCCTTCCCGAGGTATACCAAAAACAACTTGGGGGTGCTGGGGATGGGGAAACGTCCGCACCCCCACATTTTGCAACGGAGTTGAAACATGGCGCAATCGTTTGTGCTACGTTTGTGCTGGTTTGTGCCGCAAACCCCGTCGTTTGTACTACTTCCCTTCTTGAGATATTCAAAAAACAAGTTGGGGGTGCTGGAGAAATGAAATTTAAAAAGGTCTCTAAAAAGGTTGAAAATAATTCGATCGACTTAAATTTGGTGGCAATCGTTTGTGCTACGTTTGTGCTATGTGATACGCTAATTTTTTTCCCCCTCACCTCCTCCTTTCTTATTTTCCACTATTTCAGGTTATATACATAAAAGGAAAATTCCAATATTATCCCTTGTAAACGTTTTATGACCGAATACAATAGGAAAGACCTTCCTAAATAATTTATCAAAAATTATCACTCATGCTCTATACCCAAACCCCCTTCAAGTGGACTACAGCCCCCAAAACCAACTTCTTAAACATATCTTGATAGGGTTGAATTTTAGAATGAAAATTGTTCAATCATGTTTTGTTCTACATAGATAAAAATTCTCGCACCATGATGCACTGAATATATTTCCACCGTGAGCATAGATAAGACGAAAGTAGGCATTTTAAACAGAGAGGGTTTAGAGTGTCTCTAAATGGCTTCGTTGTCCGAATACATACATGTGCCAACATGTATAAAGCCAAAAAAATGAAACAAAATGTCCAATTGTTTGTGGTGTCCCCAAGCGCAAAAATTACTTATGTTTAAAATTAAAGGTGTTTAGTAATACTGATATGTATTTATTATCGCACCGCGTATGTCGGTGTGTACAAATATAAATTTGGTATAATTTCATAATAAAATTTTTATAGTCGTTGAAACTTCTTTCAAAGTTGAAATTTCATTAATTTTATTGTTTATCTTTGCAATTATAAACAACTTGAGCTATTCAAATTTTTGAATTGATTTCATGCACCTAAATTTATTTACACATTTAGCAAGTTTCTTAAATGATATAATGATGGTTTGAAAAGTAATATTATTTTTAAAAAGCAAATTTGAATTAAACTTATATATTTTTTTTTTAATTAAAATTTTTTATCAAAAAAATACTGCTATAAAAAATCTTATAGAGGTTTCTTTCACCTCCGATTTAGGAGGCACTTTGACATCGCTGTAAATATAATGTTAAATAACTAAGTTGTATGCTCATAAGTCATAGGGTTATAAGCAGTTCTTCAGCTGGAGGTAATTTCAACCCCTCTACGTGAATTGTATACAAGGTCCATTTCGCTGGCCCCCCATCTCGAGGTAGAGAGCTGAAGTTAACCACATCGTTTGTGCTACGTTTGTGCCGGTTTGTGCCCTAAAAATTTTCGTTTGTGCGCTCCCTCACGAAGATATGGCATGGGGGGCTGTAGAAATGCGAGCCCCCCCATTTCAAGGTTGCGAGCTGAAATTGACTACATCGTTTGTGCTACGTTTGTGCCGTAAAAATTTTCGTTTGTGCCGCTACCCCCACGGAGATATGGCATATGGAGCTGTAGAAATGCAAACTCTTTCATTTCAAGGTGCTCCATTTAACCACATCGTTTGTGCTACGTTTGTACTGCTTTATGTATTCCTTATAAGTTTTCCTTTCAGTAATTTTCATGAATCATTTATACATACATCTGTGGTTGATTTGAAAAAATATATATTAAATGTTGTATTAATGATGTAATACCTACGTACGACAATGTCCGTACGTTGCACAGTGGGCCAAACGGCGATTTTACCACGAAAAAGTCGAAAAACCGAAGTTCGATTTCGTGGATAAAAATACATAGGTACATAGAATTGTTTTTCACATCCTTCCTTCATTTAGAATGAAAGCCTAAAGACAATTTTTTTCATTGTAGCGACCATAAGGAAGCGCAAAGTAGGACTACCTCGAGGTTTTTTTTCAGTTTTTTGCGTTTGCTATACAAAACAGCCGCTTGTTGTGTGGCATACAAGAATGAAAAATATAGTTAGTGCCCGGATGGATTTTTTCTTTGAAAGTACACTATTTATGCATTTATGCTGAAAATTCTGCTATATGTGTTTTTTTTTTGTAACCAGTTTTAAATGGGATTCATATTTTGTTGTAGCTCATTTTCATTATATTCTATCAATAGGAGTTATTTTTTCCATCCTTTCAAGAATTATTTTTTGATTTCCTTCATCAACAAATTTAATATTAGGTAAATAACAATTGATTGAAAATTAATTTTTTAAATTTATTTTATCAATTAATTTAACTTTTTCCCTAAACATTTTTGAGGAATAAGAGGAATACTCGACAACTTTTTCAGGTTTTTTGCTAATTTTTTTTACCTAAATAAAGTGCAGATTTGTGCCAGAAAACGTCAACGGAATCACGTTTAGTATGTTCTTTTTAATCAACTTTGGTTTTAGCTGCCACCACGCGCCACTGTAAGATTTGAAGCATATTTTATACTAAAAATATATAATTTTATGCTGAAAAATACTGTTTTCCTATCCATTATGCCATTCAAAATGAGTAATGTCCTAATTATACAGTACGTTGATGAAGAAAGCATTTTCGAGATTCTTTGATTTAATTGACCCCCTCCCTCATTAGTTGTTATTTTTGAACTTTTTAAAAGAATTCTTAAATAACATCGATTTTGTCTTCATTTGTTCTTTAAAGATGGGGGAGGGAGTATTAGCATTAGCTAGTGGTTTAAGAGACTCGAAAAACATATGCTTATTTCAATATGTTGTTTAATAAAAATACATTTAGACCTCAAACGACCCTGTTATGGGCGATGGAGCCCTTGGTGGGGGTCAAATCGAAAAAGTAGAATGAAATTTGGAATCAGTCACCCGGAAAACATATATTTTGATATATTATTTAATAAAAATAGATTTAGATCTCGAACAACCCTTTTTTGAGAATTGGAGCCCTTAGTGGGGACTGAATCGATAAATTAGTATGAAATTCGGAACCAGTGACCTGGAAAACATATATTTTGATATGTTGCTTAATAAAAGTAGATTTAGATCTCGAACAAACCTTTTTTGGGGGTTGGAATCCTTTGTAGGGGTCGAATCGAAAAAATAATGTAAAATTCGAAATCAGTGACCCAAAAAACATAATTATAATTAGGTATTTTTTTCCCAAAAAATAATGAAATTCGACTATTGTCGTACTAGAATCGTTGTTTGGCTCACTGTGGGTCGTATCTACATAGTAAGCAATTTTAAAGAGTATTGCGTAAATTTGGATGAAAGTGCAATTTTTTTATATATATATATTTTTTTTTGTTTGTATACGTATCGTGTGCTACCATTTAGGGTGGGCCGGAATTACGATACAACACAGGTGTTGTTTAAGTAGAAAGGGTATCATGAAAGAACCGCTTCAAAAAACTGAACATACTTATTTTTAAATTTCCAGGAACACTGATTCTGGTTTCTTAATTTTTTAATTTCAACTTTTAAGGTTTGTAGAGAGGAGTACAAATAATACTACTGTATCCCTGATTTTTTTGGAGAAACTTTACCCTGTACCTTTTGTACGCCACCTTCCTTCTTTGCTGGCAGAAAGTAGTACAAAATAGAGAAACGTAGTGAAAGAGACATAACTATACCTGAAAGTAAATGTAATGAGATTTGTACCATTTATACAGTAGTTATCCATACATTATTTCAAAATTATGGAAATGGAATTTTGTTGATTTCGTGCTTATTGGATGGGAATCAATTGCATGTACGATATATGCAAGTATGTAGACTCAGAAGCTGCATTTTTTTTATGATATACATGTCACATCAAAATTAACCCTCGAATTATTTCACCATATTATGTAGGTACCTACCTTTGAACAAAATTATTCATCATCTACCCCCAAATAAGTCGCATTGGTCTAGATTGCAAAATGAAATAATTAGATGTATCAATGCCAGTCTTAGCATCGCTGCGTGAGGGGGTGGGAGGGGTTTCAGTTCTAGAAAGTCAAGTGGTGGGACAGTAAAAATGCAAGCCCACCCCATTTCAATGTTGACAACTTCAATTAACCACATTGTTTGGGCCATGTTTGTACTGCTTTGTGGAGTAAAAATGTTCGATTGTGCCACTCCCCAGCATGTGGCGTGAGGCGCTGTTAATTTAAATTCATAGGTACACGATTTTATCAATGTATTCTACTATTCACTCACAATAACAACAAATTTTCACCCTACAAATAATGTGATGCAACTCGTTGAGGGAAAAATGAAAGCAAGTACAAATTTTATACGAGAGTTTCTTAAAAATTAGGGCATTTAACAAGTAGGTATAATACATTGATGAAAAAAATCGAAGACGCAATAGGTACCTATTACTCTTAGCTGATTTTAGGGAGGTGCATTAATTTTTTGAAGAGGTTTTTTCATGATACCTTTTCTATTTAAACAACGCACGTATACAAACAAACCAAAAAAAAAAAAAAAATACAACTTGAAAAAATCGCACTTCTATTAAAATTTATGCGATATTGTTTGAAACTGCTTTCTATGTAGGTACGACGTACGTAGGTATTTTATCACTAATGCAGTATTTAATATATATATATTTTTTAAATCAACTACAGATGTATAGAAAAATATCCGTTTGAGGAACGCCACAAACGAGAATTTTTACAGCACAAAACAACATACGTAGCACAAACGATTTGGTTCATTGCAGCTCTCAACTTTGAAATGGGGGCTCGCATTTTTGCAGCTCCACATGCCAAATCTCCGTGGGGAGAGCGGCACAAATGAAAATTTTTATGGCACAAAACAGCACAAACGTAGCACAAACGATATGGTTAATTTCAGCCTCTACCTCGAGATGGGGGGCCAGCGAAATAGACTTCATTTTGAACAGAATTTTGTTTTAAATTTCATTTTGTTTTTTGAACACTTAGGTTTAAAACTTACAACCCTGCCTGGTAGTCGGTCACCAACATTTGTGACGTAATTTTCCTGTCACAAATGATGGGAGAAGGTTTGGGGGTTCACACCATTTCAACAGTAACCCAATATTTTAGCTCAATGGATATCTCGATGGACACGACAATTTTTTTTGGTCGATGGCCAATGTGCAGTCGCCTCCAGGGGATATGCAGTCAAAGGCCACTAGTTGTCCATCACGAGCGCACCCTCAAGAGGTCCTCCTGGGTCCGGACATGAATTCATGCAGGTCATTTAGCAGTTGCATAGTGGCTGTTGAACTCAACAGCCAAACTTATTGGTCATTCAAGCGCCTTCACTTCGAGTTCACCATGCGGTGCACAACGCGTTTTATAGACGCGTTAAGTAAGCTGATGAGAGATATAACTACACCCCACTACTAAGACGCTCGCGCCGTTAAATAAACACGTTATATGAACGGAGCTACATATCGCAGTAAAAACTTTTGTGTTGGAAATGTTATGGTCAGCAATATTTATAATACCGTTATTCGTATTCTCTTATAAATTAAGCTTTACGATTAATAAAATGATTATAATGCGGTGTTATGTCTTTCTTTCAATGTAGTACATACACAACATTAACGCAGTCGGTATCCGCGAACCAGCCATGGTTTTCGTGCGTTTTAAATTTTGAACTTTTAATTTTTTGCCTTATTAAAAATCCGTGTTCGCGTTAAAGTATCGTTCGGCCTGATCAACCGTTTGATCTCTTTTCCACGTTTACGTCAAGAATATAAGTGACTCGATCGGAGCATCGTCACTCGAAGTATTTACTGAAATATTTATTCAATCCTATATGTCTATTCCATAAAGTAACTGCTAATACATTACTGGCTGAATCGTAGAGTAAAGAGTAAGTTAGTAACCAACTTTAGTGTATTAGAAATAGTTTATATCCCTATGTCTACTGTTGACTCGGATGATAATGACAACATTAATGTCGAAACTAACCCCACAGGAGAAAAATTAATCTTTTGTGAAGCTGATACAGAAGTATTATCTGTATTAGATTTATATTGCCCTAAAACATATTTGCTTGGGATCAAAAATAGACTAAAGAAGTCCTTATCCAAAACTGACTTTGAAAAAGTTATTTTTTTCATAAAAACTTTGCAAAAAATATTACAAGCCAAACATTATAGGCATAAACCATTAAAGGATTTTCTTTTAAAAAACATTAATTCATATAATTCAGTATTTGGAAATTTAACTGAACAAGTTACTAATTTGTCACTTGAAGATTTTGATAACGATTTTATAATCGACTCCTCTTTTAAAAAAGAGAAGAAAACAAA
>VFXL01000423.1:0-20000 GCA_009761765.1 Phenacoccus solenopsis | reverse complement strand
ACGTAAATATGGCTAACCTTACTCGCATTACTAATCTTACTATAAGTGATGATCAAAAAATCTCACATGATAAAGCTGCGAAATATGTTCGTGTCGATTTTTCTGGAGGAAAAAATTGCAAAACACTCCTCAGTACCTTTTTAAAACAATGTGACAACGCCATTAAACTTTGCAAAGACGAAGATTTAAACTTATTATATTTAAACCTAACTACTCGTATAACAGATGAAGCACAGGTTATGTTAGAAGACCTCAATTATGATAATTAAGATGATATTGTATCAGCTCTTAAAAACAAATATGGTGAACCCGAAACATTTTCCCAACATCTCTATACTTTTCTGACGACAGCAAAAATCCGCCCAAACGAAAATACAGCTGAATTTGGCGAACGCATTTCCCATTTATTATCTCGTACCATCGAATCTCTCGCGGATGAACCTACTATAAAAGATGGTTCCATATCTGATTTTTTACGACATTTAGGCAAAATTTTTTTTGTGGAACAAGGTAATCAAAATATTGCTCAGTATTTGAGACTCTATTGCAAAGATTATACCGATGATTTACCAAAATTAATACGCGAAGGTTCATTAGAAGAACAAAAATTAAAAGGCTATGGTAACAATAATAATCGTAAAACTGAATCCAAAAATTTTTTGAATTCGACTTTTTCTCCTACTCGATCGATTCATGCTAATAATCCAAATAATAACAGGAAAAATTCAAAAACTGGAAAATGGTGCTATTGGCACGCTAATGACTCCCATGATACGAAAGATTGTCGTACTGCTCCTACTTGCGAAAAATGCAAATTCAAAGGTCATGTAGCAAAAGATTGCCGTACAAAAGCAAAAGTACGTAAATAGAAACTACCTCCGACAAAAAATTGAAAAACCCTACTCGTCCTTGTCGCATTTGTGAAAAAACAGGACACTACGATTCTGATTGTCCAGATTTAAAAGCTTTCAAAAATTTTCAATCGTCAAAATTTTCAAAAATTGAAAATGAAGATAGTCCTGAATTTACTAATATTCGTATGGTGAAAGCAAATACTACAGTATTACGCTCATTATACACAAAACCAAGTAATAAAGATGTGTTTATCAGACTTGAATCCCCTTTATGGAAAAAATCTTTTCTTGTTCAGTTAGATGGTGGTGCTCAAGTCTCTATCATTAAGAAAAGTAAATTGCCTCCAAATACAAAAATTTCTACGAAAGAACTTTTGACTTTTTCAGGTGTTGACAGCCCTAAAGAGAAACAAAATTCTTTAGGTTACGCATACTTACCTATTAAAATGAATGACAAAACAGTCGACATCAAATTTCACGTTATTGAAGATAACACTTTAGATATTGAAAAGGATGGAATATTAGGTGGATCATTTTTCGATGCAGCCGGTGTTCGCATTTATTACGATTTAAAAATCGCTAAAATTATGGCTTTCAATACCACCTTCCCACTCATTTTTCCCAACATTATACCAAGTCGGACGAAGAAGGTTATGGTTGTGAAATGTTCAAATTTATCGGAGAATTTGGATGGCTTATTCACCAGCAACCAGCTACCAGATAATTTAATTGCAGTTGACTCCTTAGTACGAGTTAATTCCCATGGAAAATTTCCTATCATGCTTTCAAATATTTCTAACGAGCCTATTGATGTCTCAGGACTTTCTTTTTCCATTGAACCAATTATAGAGAAACTTGAAACAAAAATTATGCGTATTCAAAGCATACCTTCCAATTCTAAAATATGGAAGAAAAAACGCGATTCCCACCCATTGAACCTTAGACGCGAATGCTTATTAAACAGTATTCGTATTGACCATCTAGACCCTTACGATAAAAGCCTCGTATTTCACGTCTTATGGGACTACAATGATTTATTCTTTTTATCCGAAGCAGGAGATAAATTACAACATTCTGTGGTCAAAACTCAATTTGAAATTTTAACAAAACCTTGCCGCCCTCAAGCTGCTAAAATTTATCGTATTCCTGAAATACACCGTAAAGAGGTTGAAAAACAACTCGGTGATTTACTCGATCAAAAAATAATTAAAAATTCTAGTAGCCCCTGGAATGCACCAGTTCATGTTGTAGCAAAAAAATTGGATGCGGAAGGAGTAAAAAAATGGCGAGTTGTAATTGACTACCGTCTTCTAAACGAACAGATGATAGACGACGAATACCCGTTACCAAGAATTGAAGATATTTTAGACCGTCTTGGTAGAGCTAAGTATTTTACAACTCTTGACCTTGCCTCAGGTTTTCACCAAATACCCATAAAACCTGAAGATCAAGAAAAAACGGCTTTTTCAACACACCAAGGTCACTTTGAATTCACCAGAATGCCCTATGGTTTGAAAAATGCACCTCGAGCTTTTCAAAGAATTATAAATAACAGCCTACATGGATTAGTAGGTTCAGAATGCTTTGTTTATATGGACGATATCGTAATTTATTCCATTTCTGTTGAAGAACATCTTCTTAAACTAAAACACGTATTTGGACGATTACGTGATTTTAATTTCAAACTGCAACCAGCAAAGTGTGAATTTCTGAAATCATGTTTGAGTTATTTAGGTCATATTATTTCTGACCAAGGCCTAAAACCTATGCCCGAAAAAACAGAAAAAATTCGTAATTTTCCACAACCTACTGATGTCAAATCTCTACAAAGATTTTTAGGTCTATGTACACATTATAATAAATTTATCCAAAACTATGCACATCATGCGAAACCATTAACTGAGTTACTGAGAAAAGGAGTAAACTTTACTTGGACTGAAAAATGTAATCATTCTTTCAATTACTTAAAAAATGTCATTGCTAACGATATTATTTTAGCTTTCCCATGTTTCGATAAAGAATTCTTATTGCACACCGATGCTTCAGATTACGCAATAGGCGCTGTTTTATCTCAAGAAGATGACAACCAAGAAATTCGCCCTATTACATTTGCAAGTAAAACCCTTAACAGTGCTGAAAGAAATTACTCTACAATTGAGAAGGAACTTTATGCGATAGTTTGGGCAGTGAAACAATTTCATGCCTACCTAGCTGGTCAAAAATTTAAGATCCTATCGGACCATAAACCACTACGCTGGGCCATGAAAATTAAAGAACCCATTTCTCGATTAACACGATGGAAACTAAAATTAGCAGAATACGATTGTCTTATTGACTACATACCCGGACGAGAAAACATAGTAGCCGATGCTTTTTCTCGCATACGTCGTATCACTACACGTAGTAATAAAAATTTAATTCAACCTTTTAAACATATACCTATGTTTGCTGTCAAAAGAGTTGTTCTATTAACAAGCCCAGATTTGCTTCCCCTCAATCGATGTTTCGCCACTATTCAACCATCCATAAAAAACAAGGGAGAGGTAGAACGCTGTATGCTCAAACACAAAGTTGTTTATATTGTTTTTTATCGCAATAAGAAAAACGAATTGTTCAATCCTAGCGAATTCCGAAATATCTTAGAAACATTAAAAAATCTTTTATTGAAATTTCACGAAACAGATGTTGGACTTATCGACGACTTTAACTCTGTTTCAAAGTTTCAACTTGGAATCTTAGAACAACAAATCTCCGAAATTCTAGACCCTATAAAATGTTCTTGGGTTACTATGGGTAAAGTACCTACCGATAAACACAATTTTATTCAACGTCAGCATGAACATGTTTTAGTAGGTCATGCTGGACGCGATAAAATGTACGAACATATTATTAATAAAGGTTATTATTGGATTGGATTAAAACGTGATATTCAGGAAGTGCTTAATACTTGCAATTATTGCCAAACGTACAAAAAAGATAATCAAGTACGTCGCTTACCTATGCAAATATCTGACATAGCTAATGTACCGTTCGAAAAAATCGCTATCGATGTCGTAATTATGAAGAAAGAAAAAACAAAACAAGGTAATTGTTACATCGTCACAATTCAAGACAATTTAACGAAATTTTTAGCTTTATATGCAGTACCAACACACACTACTATTAATATCTTTAAATGTCTGATACAGTTTATTTGTCAATATGATTTACCAAAAGTTATCCTATCTGATAATGGCACCGAATTTAACAATGAATTACTTTCACTTTTTATGGATAATCTTAGTATTACTCAAATTAAAACTTCTCCTTACCACCCGAAGGAAATGGAGCTCTCGAACGCTCTCATGGTAAAATGAAAGAATATTTACAGTTATATGTTACTGTTGAGAAAAGAGGTGAATGGGACGAATGTCTATCACTCGCAGCATCCGCTTATAATAAATCCAAACATACAGCCACTGGCTATTCACCACATGAATTAGTTTTTGGAAAGAAACCTAATCTACCCACAGAACCAGAAGATTTTAATTGTACTTATGAAGAGATGCTTTATAAGTTACAAGACAGACTTCGATTTTTACATGAATGTGCTCAAAATAATATTAAGAAAGCCAAAGAAGCTTCTAAAATACGTTACGATACTAAATCTCGATTACCATATATCAAAGAAGGTGACCTAATTAGCGTTAAACGCAAAAATCGCAAAAAGTTAGAACCGCGTTACGAAGGACCGTACGAAGTAGTTAGTGCTAACGATACCGGAGTTACCGTTTTAAAAGGACAAGAAATGAAACGTCATCATTTTCAAAATATTAAACCATATTTTATGCAATCTAATTCGATTATCACAATACTCGCGTTAATATTCTTATTCTTCTCGGCAGTCAGTGCTAATGAATTTGTCTCACCTATTCAATCAAAATCACCTGGAATATTATTTCAACCTTACGGTTACGTATTAAACAAAGTAGATGATTGGAGTATTGTTACAACTTTTAACATGAACCTACTCTGGAATAAAATAGTGTCTCTAAGGAATCTTCAGTACACAATTACACAATGCCTCGATAAACGTGAATTCTTCAATGATAATCACCTCAATTACGAACCCTTAATGAGTCAAGAATTGGATAGACTCGAAACTACATTGCGAAATTTAGAGGACTCTACAGGTACTAAGAAAAAACCACATCGAAACAAGCGTGCGATTATTCGTTTCGGCTCTAAAGTTTTAAAATTTCTTTATGGAACTCCCGATGCAGACGATTATGATGATTATAATGGGAAGTTCGAAGAATTATATAAAAATCAACACAGACAAGAAGAATTGAATAAAGCTAATATTCACGCAGCAAAAGATATTATTAATGTCTTAAATGCCACCACCTTTAAAACCAATGCTAATTTCGAAAACATCAGTCATTCAATGGATACAATACACATTCTCTTGAAAGAAAAAGATAAACAAATTATTTCTCTCCGTATACGTTCTGAAGTTGAGAATTTATTCTCTTACTTCATAAATTTAGTCTCAATTTTATACGAAGATATAAACTCTTTACAAAATGCTATACTTTTCGCTAGACAAAATATTTTTCACCCTTATATCATTAATGAGAAAAGACTTATAACCACTCTATCTACTATTAAACTAAATGATAATAGGAAATGGTTAACTGAAGTTTCCCCACAAGGTATTAAATTGCTACTTAATCATTGCCTATTAGAAACTCTCTATTTACCAAGACAATTATTGTTCGTCATTAAAGTACCCGTCATTGAGTCAACAGTATATTCCCTTTATCTTTGTTATCCCTTCCCTACCTTATTATCCAATTATACCTATTTATATATTCAGCCTTTTTCTCAATATTTTCTGACCGACTTGTCAAAATCGCAGTATAGTTACTTAGATCACTTAGATCAGTGTTCTCCCATCAACCAAGATCACTACTTATGTACCATCGATGTTTTGTATCGTGCTGCAACTCAATCATGCGAATTCCAACTTATGAATGGTCAATCAAACAATTGTCAATTCCAAATTTCAGCATTTCTTCCGACTATTTGGCATCAAATTGCACCAAATCAATGGTTATTCATCTTACACTCAAGAGATACCCTCACTATAGATAATCCCTCAACAAGCCAAATTCAACAAGTCAATTTACCATCCAGTGGTATTCTTACTTTACCTAGTGGCACTACGGGATACACCAACCACAGAATCCTTCACGCTGGGAAAAGTAACTTAACAACACTTCCAGGAATATTAAACCTGCCAGATATAAGTGTGCAACCTGTAACGCCTTTGAATTTACCTGACAACTACCAACCCCCGATACTCTCAAAACTCGATATTAACGCTATTGAAAAATCACACGATGCCCTCATGACAGCTTATCAACAATCCAATTTTACATTCCAACATGAAAGTGTGAAAAAAGATACGTCATTCATTTTTTCCTTCTTTTCATGGATATTCGGCAGTATTTCTTTCATAACTTGGATTTTTATTATCGTTGGGTGCTACCTTATCTATCGTCACTTCACTAACACAAGAAGATGGTCGTTAATGCATCCCCAGATTGCCATATTCCGCTCAAGGATTTCCAAGCAGAGCTCAGACAAGAACTTAGTTCTACATAAATATAGTAACTTAAGTTCTATCTAAATTATATTAATTATTTTATTCTTTTTAGGTATAACCTATTTTAATTGGCGGCGTGTTATGGTCAGCAATATTTATAATACCGTTATTCGTATTCTCTTATAAATTAAGCTTTACGATTAATAAAATTATTATAATGCAGTGTTATGTCTTTCTTTCAATGTAGTACATACACAACAGAAATGACTGAAGAAAAACAAAATACGTTACACCGTTATCAAAACATTTTTCCAATTTTTTAGTGCTTGACGAAGTTTCAAACATTCAGTCAGTCATAATATTGTCATAAACAATAAGAACAAGTAACTAGAAACGTGTATTCATTAAAAAACATCAAACATTACATTAAAACAAGAAGTGCATTATAATACTATACATATACATTATATTATTCAAATTTCAAAACTTTACTTCAATTTTGCAAGTTGGAGGTGACTACACATAAATAATCTACATGATCATACAAGTATTTTAAATTTTAATAGATTATTAGAACATTCGCGAATTTATGATTGTTTAGTATAATCTGTGTATCATACAAGGTGACTACTTGATTCGAGCATCCAAGCCAAAAAATTAGCTAAAAAGTGAATAAATTCATAACGTATATTTTTGATAACGAAAGTAATAATTAAAATTTTGCATTTAATTCGTAAACGCTTTAAACAATAAATAAAAATATTATTTATGTCATTTATTCTTGCTAATATCATACAAAAAATATAATTTGTTTGTATGAGGAAAAGATTTTTGTGCTTGGTGTGCTCAAATCAAGTAGTCACTTCATATAAAATGCATTTGACATCTCTATTTCTCAGCGTTCTTCGTTTCTGTTCGCGTTCCATTGTTCCAGGGTTGTGAATTTTAGGTTACAACCAGTGATGGGCACGCTCCGGAAAAAAAAGAGCGCGCTCCGCTCTTCGCTCCAAGAGGGAATGGTCAGAACTGTCCATCGCCAATCTCTTTGGTAGGTAGCCTATCTTGTAGTACTTGAGGAGTAAACCAACGCGCCATATTCAGTTTCTCTGAAACGAAGCTTATTTGGAGAAGCAGGGTTGCCAAATGTTGAAAATCAAAAATTCCTTATTATTTGAAAAAATATTTCTTAATGTTAATCATTGGAAATTGTAGAACTATTTAATAAAAAGTCATGTCACGTTTTCATATCGGAGGAAGAAAAGTGTACTTATAAAGGTATAGCTATAATTTTGATCATTATTTACTTTTTTGGCGGGTAAATGGTAATTTGAATTTTTCGTTTCTTTTTTATTTGTTGTTGTTCATTTGTATTTTTTAATGTTAATTTAGATGATAAATTGAAGAAATAGTTCACTTCTATGTTTAAACAACTGATGAAGTTATATGTTTTACATAAAATTAAATGTGTAAATGATGATTTATATGAAGGAAATGATACACACACAATACTTTTTCACAGTTTTCCACGGGCATTGATTTCATAATTATATGATGCCGCCTTTATACACATTAATTGGTCTCCTCAAATGTGAAGCAGACATCGCAGTTATAAATTTATTATAGATATGTTCAACAGTTATAATCACCAAATGAACGTAAAAATAAATAATCCGTTCATCTGATGTATCAATTTTAAAAGAATGCTTAGCACATATAAATGTAAAAATGTTGTTTTATCGATTGTTTGAACATAGAATGATAGAAGTGAATTATTTCTTTAATTTATCACCTGAATTAGCATTAAAAAAATACAAATGAACAACAACAAATAAAAAAGAAACGAAAAATTCAAATTACCATTTACCCGCCAAAAAAGTAAATAATGATCAAAATTATAGCTATACCTTTATAAGTACACTTTTCTTCCTCCGATATGAAAACGTGACATGACTTTTTATTAAATAGTTCTACAATTTCCAATGATTAACATTAAGAAATATTTTTTCAAATAATAAGGAATTTTTGATTTTCAACATTTGGCAACCCTGCTTCTCCAAATAAGCTTCGTTTCCGAGAAACTGAATATGGCGCGTTGGTTTACTCCTCAAGTGCTACAAGATCGGCTACCTACCAAAGAAATTGGCGATGGACAGTTCTGACCATTCCCTCGCAAGTGAGAAAAAAAGAGCGCGCTCCGCTCTCGCTCCTGGAGCGGTCAGGAGCGGTCGGAGCGCCGCTCTTTTCAAGTGAATTTTGGTATATAGATATGTTGGTCGAATTTAAACCTATTTTTATTAATTATTTTTCGATTTAATCAATTTTAGTGAGTGGTGAACTGGTGAAATGGTGAATCTTGATTTATGAGTACCTATAACATGAGGATTTAATACCGTGCGCACAACTAATTCTTTACACATCAACGTAAAAATCTGCTAAAAACGCATTTTACATGATTTCAAAATCAATATTAAAACTTATTAAAACTATATAGAATTATTTTTGACACCAATTTCTTATCAAGTAATACTATAAAACTGATTAGAACTATAAATCAATCCACAGTTTCAAGTTGTAATGTTATTTCAAATTTACATGAATTGATTTTTGTAACTTTTTTGCCGGTGTGTAATAAATCAATTGCGCGCACGGTATAGGAAGAAACAGTCTAATAAATAATAATTATAAAATAAAAAATTCAAATATTCATTTATTGAAACGTTCCAATGATAGAGGAGCGTTATCAGATGAGCGCGCTCTTTTCTTTAAATTTCCGCTCCAGGCTGGAGTACTCCGGAGCGCGCTCCGGTTGTTGTAGTTGTATTAAAAAAAGAGCGCGCTCCGCTCTCGCTCCGGAGCGAGAGCGGAGTACTCCGACCGCTCTTCCGCTCCCAACCGGAGCGTGCCCATCATTGGTTACAACATATTTTTCTCCAAGTTAGATAGAAGGGAATATATTAAACAGATCTTTGCGAATCATGGAACTTTGACAATGAGCTGCACAAACCGAACTTATTAGAGCATATTTTCACATATTCTGGCTTTAAGAGCATATTTTCACATATTTTGAAATTTGATAATTTTGAGCTCATACTAGGGAATGTTTAACTAATGTTTCAGTTTTTAGCGAGTATTTTATTAATTTATCATTTTTCACATTTCACTATTCTTATTCTTCTTCAATAAGACCATACGGAACTTTGCATTTAATACTATCATGCAGTTTATCCTAAAAAATAAATATAATAAAAAAGTGAATGTTTCATTGTACTTATTTCAACATACGAGTTTAATGCAGGTAGCTGTTTTTTTTGTTCAGCTTGTCAAATCCTGTTTTTTGATATCCATATTAATGGCGCATAATTTTGCATGTTTTATTTTTTTTTAGGAAATATTTTCACATGTTTCAAGCAAAATAAAAGCATATTTGAAACGTATATTTTCAAATTTTTGCCTTTTTAGTGTATAAAATTCGTAACCGTGGTTCTAACACTGATATACAGGAATGACTAGCGATGTCAAGAGAATATTCGTGTGGGATCAATTTTTCTCAACCTTATCATGTGACGTATCAAAATACTTGTCTTGTTGAGCTGTTGAGGGAATGCAGCATCAAAAATTGAATCAGCACATTCTGTCATCTCATAATAACCTTAATTATATGATTGATCCTGGTAACTTAATAATATAACACAATAATTCATTCTTTATTCCACTTTCACATTTACACCACGCGCTGATGTAATGTTGTAATGATTATTATAGTGTACCAATAATTATTACTTATTGAAATTGTGTTTACATTGGTTAAGGTAATTTAATTTAACTAGAAAAAAATTTCAAATTAAAATGGAGAAAATAAAAAGTACCAAATCTAATCAAAGGCTTGGATTATGTAATAGTCGTAAATCGTAATACCAGCTATAACCAGAACCCATAACCTGAAATTTTTTTCATTTTTTCGGGTTTTTAAGGGGTTTCTCAACTTTCCATTTTTAGTATTTTTTTAGTCATTGCAAGCCCTTCTGTGTGTAAATCACCCGTAATAACTAATTTAATATTTAAATTATTTTCGATTCTTGTTATTATTAGCTGTTAGCTTATATTTCGTTTTTTGTATTCTTTGTAATTTTTTTTTTTTTTTTTTTTTTTTTTTAGGGTTAACCAGTACTGTTTCAGTAATTAAAATATAAAAAATGAACAAAAAGTTATGATTTTATTAATTATTTTACTGATTCATTGTTGAATTGATTAAAGAATTATTTTCTACTCATAAATTATATTCAAAGCAAAATGTCATCTGCCAGGCTGCTAACCCAGTAGATACCCACCACCCAGTACCCATTTCAAATTCAAAATGAAAAACTTGTGAGAAATTGAAAAGAACAATAGTATTGATAGGTATATTGAATTGAGGAATGAGGATCAATGATTCATAATTTCTTTTTTTTTTTAATTACCAATTTATAAAATATTTAAATTATAAAATTCAATTTTCACTTTTCAGTACCTATTTTTCATTTCCACATATTGAAAGCTGCATAAAGATACAGCATACAGACATACAGATCTCTTTGTTGAGGCAAATTGGTACAATAGTCAATAATTTTCTGAATTTTCTTGCGATGCTAGTTACAGTTACAGTAACTTTGACATTTGGCTTCCCTTAACATGGCCTGAAGGCTAAAAAAATAAAAATAAAACGTAAGCAGCCATGCCGCATTACTGGAGCTGAGTTTTTAACTGGGGCTTGTTTTGATTTAGTAATAACCTTGCTTAACCGTTCATCACTACAGGCCACACCCAATACCAAGTCTGAAAACCCCTACCCTATCCTTTCCAAAAACACTTAAGAAATTCAATTTGGCACAAATGTAGTATTTCTTGCCATGAAATAATCATGCGAACACATATTTCTCAAATTATAACTATATGAGGGTCCTCAAATTATCTTCAAATTTTGTAAATCCGCCATTTTGGATCCATTTTGACTCAAATTTAAGTGGTTATATTCTGGTCACAAACTAATCCTACACACAAAGTTTGACCATTCTAGGCCGATTTGGTGATGAGATATGGAAGATTCATGAAATTTCCTGCAGCAATTTCCCCTCCAAAAGCCGTTTTTTGCTCTAACTCCCCTCCAAAATCACTGAGGAAGCTAAAATCAAAATACGTTTGTCACTTGGGCTCATTTTATCATATGACACAGCAATAAAAAATTTTCGACCCCTCCTGTACCCCCACCACTATTTTAGGTTGGTAACCCCGCCTTCCCCCTCCAACATCATGTATGGAAGTGAATTCGGGATATAGTATACAACTTATCCCCAATAACCATATGAATTCATATTAATTACATTTTTACCAACTTGAGGCTCCTCAAGCTCTACTCAAAATTTTGATAATCCGCCATTTTGAATCCATTTTGATCCAAATTCAAGAGGTCATATTGTGGTCACCAACTAACCTCACACACAAAATTTGACCACTTTAACTTGATTTGGTGGGGAGATATGGAAGATTCAAGAAATTTCATGACTCAAAACTTCCTCAAAAAGCCGTTTTTTGATCTAACTCCTCTCAATATGCACTCAAGAAGCTGAAATTTGGATATGTTAGTATCCGTGACTCACTCTTTCATATGAAATCAAAAACGAAAAATTTGAGCTATTTGCCCCTTCTCCAGCCCCCCTCAAAATTTGAGTGATCCGCCATTTTGAAATTTATCGAAAAAACAAAAAAACTATTTTTGCGCATTTTCAAGAAGAGTCTCTCACCAAATTTTGAGCGAATTTTATGAATACTCGCCGGCGCTACGCGTGGGGGAAAAATATATATATATATATACGTAAATCTATCAAGGTGAGATCCGATTAAAAACTGGGCAACCTGAGATCCGACTCAAAATTTACAAATTATGGAATATATAGGAAGGGTAATTGCTTATTTATAGCATCTGATACATAACCACCATAGAGGGGTAACAAATTCTTAAAATAAATTATTTGAGAAGTTTTGAACAAGGTGAGATCCGTAAGTAAAGTATGGAAAGCTGAGATCTTATACACATATACAACCATTTTTGACGATAACGTTTCGATAAGTCGAGATCCAGCAACGTTGCCATAAATATTGTATGGTAATTTCGTGTATTTTTTTTATTTTATTCAAATCTAATAAAGTATACTTTATTTGAGACAAATGTTCATGTGGACAGTAGGCTAGCAAGTATTTACGTATTAAATATCTATTTTTTTTTCTATTTTTTGAGCGATTATTGCATTTTGATGAACATGTGAAAAATTTTTATGCGTTCATTGTGAGAAGTGAATTTCGATGCAGCCTACTTTTGTAAAATTGAATAAACTATACATGTATAAAACATGGATTTGATGAAAGACGTAGGGAGGAAAGTGGAGAAGTGCACAGAAAGTGATTTACATGAATTTTGCTAAAAATACGGTTAGAGCCATTTTATGGAGTTTCTCAAATATCATTTTTTTTAATAACCTCAAAATAATGGTTCACAAATTTTGAGAGGAGCTGGAGAGAGGGCAAATTCCTTAAAATTTTCGTTTCTTTTTCAGACGAAAAAGTAAGTTGCGGACTTTAACATATCCAAATTTCAGCCTCTTAAGTATATTTTGAGGGGATCTAGGGCAAAAAACAGCTTTTTGAGGAAGTTTTGAGTTATGAAATTTCTTTAATATCTCATATTATCTCCTCATCAAATCAACCAAAAAGTTCAAATATTGTGTGTGGGGTTAGTTTGGCACTATGACCTTTTGAATTAGGGTCAAAATCAATCCAGAATGGCGGATTATCAAAATTTGAATAGAGCTTAAGGAGTCTCAAAAAACGAGGATTTGAAAAATATGAATTTGAATGATTAATAACGATGAGAAGTATGCTGTATGCTAATTTCACATGTGATTTTGAAGCGGAATGAGGAGGGTGGTTGTCCTCAACATTTTGTGGGAGTAAACGAAAAAACGAAAATAAACGGCTTTTGGAGGGGAAATCACAATGTGATATTTCATGAATCTCGCATATTTCCTCATCAAATTAACCTAGAAGGGTCAATCCTTGTGTGTAGATTTGATTGGTGTCAAAATATGAGCCCCTTGAATTTAAGTTGAAATCGATTGTAAATGGATCCCAAATAGCGTATGTCCAAAATTGAGTCAAGCTTGAGAAGCTTTAAGCAACTGAAAAGTATGAACTTTTCCAATTTTGGAGGACAAAAAATTCTACATATTTCAGATTAAACTTCTCGGTGTTTTTAGTACGGATAAGGGGTGATGAATATGGGCTATAAGTTTGAGAAGTTCACTTGACAATATTACCTCCAAATATAATCAAGCCCCGATTAAAAAGTGAGCTCCAGTGATGCGGCATGGCTGCTCACTTTTTTTTCATTTTCAAATAATCTAAGACAGTAGGAAGAGGTTCTCTGATTCAGATATTGAAGTTATATAGAAATGGAATTCACACCTCAATTTTTTTTTTTGGTCAAGTAGGTGTATCAAAATGAAATATATAATAAAATTTTGATTTTTCTGAAAAGAATTCTATATGAAGTTATCGAAAAAAATATAACAAATCAGCTACCTAAACAACCCAACAACAATAGAAAACCTGTTTAAATTCCTTAAAGCTACCAACCTCCTATCCAAAATCTAAACACCGCCTCTGGCCTTCGTTGCAGAATACGGCAAGTTAATGGAAAAAAGTAAAGTAAAGTTTTTAAAATAAAATAATTAAAAAATAAAACACAAAAGTTAAACTTTGTTCGTAAAGTAAATTCTTTAAAATTTGTATAGCATGGCAGTTTTCCCAGAATTATAATTCTATACATTTTTGCAAATTTTGAGGAAATACCTCTCTCCCCTCAGGGAATAAATGGGCATTTTAGAACAATTGCAGCTTTTATTTCAGGATTTATAGCGTAAATTATGTCAAGAAAAACAGCTAATAGTGAGTAATTTTTGAGACTTTAGAAAAGCATAAATACAAATGGGAAAACTTCAAGCTCCGCTCGACACGTGTTAATATTATTCTTAAGTTATGAAATTTTTAAAGGTTTATTTTGAGTCCAAAATGAATAACTTGAGGGGAGTGAGCATGAAAATTCGACATCTTGAAATATGGTGCTACCTTAAGGGACAGTATAAATGTGTATTCGCTTTATGTATTTAAAACTTGATATTTAATTTTTTTCTTGTTTTTCTCCCTGGTTGTTAATTTTTTCCGGCAAAGTGAGCACGTGCTCTCGCAAATAATAACAGTTTTTAATTTTAAAGCTTTCGACACAAAAAAACTTTATTTTTAAATATCGATACATAACGCGTTTTCGGCAAACAGACCTTTTCAGTGCAATAATACAGTATCGATATTTAAAAATAAAGTGTTTTTGTGTCAAAAGTTTTTAAAATTAAATACGTAAAACAACACTGAAGAAAAACTTTTTTTCTTGAAAATAACAATTTTATGTGAATTTTAGCCATTCAAGAAGATTCGTTTTTTTTTTGCATCTAATTTTTTTATTCATAAGCTTGATTTTTCTACAATTTCTTCTTGTTTTTTTTTTTTCGAAAAATGATGATTTTTAGCATTAACCTCAAGGTTTGACATTTTTCTCGAATCTCATTTTATTTTTAGTTTTCTTAGAGATTACCTCAAAATTTGAAATATCCTGAATTTTGCTTCTCTTTTTCCTTTAGATTCAGCTTAAAGTTCGCGTTTTTTTTTTCGAATCTCAATTTATTTTTAGTTTTTCAAAGATTACCTTCAAGTTTAAAGACTTTCTGATTTTTTTTTCCATGAAGTCAGCTGGAAGTTCAAAATTTTTCTCGAATCTTGTTTTATTTTTATATTTAAAGTGCTTATTTTGTCAAAGTGTCTTAACAACATAAATAATTTTTACAAAATGATTTAAAATTTATTTTAAAGTATTTTACAGTTGGTAAACGGACTCTTGTTTCACACGATTATTTTCTCGTTGCTAACTGGAAGAGTTATCTTTAAGTAATTTAAGGTAGTGCAAAATAGACCTGTTTTTGATTTCATAACAAACACTTAATTTGATTTTATTTCAAAACGTCTTGCTGCCTAAAGTATAACGTATTCGTGATTCAATACCGAATATAAGGAACGGAAAGATGAGATCCGCGTTGTTGCCGAATGCGCGGATCTCATCTGTTTCGAAACGTAACACTTAGATATACTCTGGTAGAGCGCTCTCTGCAAAACAAACGTCGAACTGACTTCGTATATGTTGGCCGAAAAAGTGGAAAGATGAGATCCGGGCGAAAATTGGGCAATGCATTCCTGATGGTATCCTGATGTCAAAAAACTCGATATACACGCTAAGAAAGGTGAGATCCGATTTCGGATCTCACCTTTCCAAAACGGAGCTCACCTTTCCACGAAATGTATATTTTGGATCTCACCTTTCGGAAATATAAATCTATATATATATATATGGAATATACGTATTCAATATCTTGTGGTGCCCACCTCTAAAACCTCAGCTGTGGACCCAGAGGGGGAGACGATCATTTTTCTGATAGTTTTTAGCTTAAAAACCTTGTGGTGCCCAATTTGGGCACCATAACGTTAAAAACGGGCACCACAATGACTTCGTATGCTTAAAACGGGCACCACTAAGACTAAAACTATATATATATACCAAAAATTTGGACATTTGCCAGATGATTACAAATGGTCTGAAACGCAAAGATTTGAAGACTCCACCCTCCCCCGACCATCCCTTCCCAAATCAGGTAGGGTGTAATAGCTATCGTTTTGTTGAAAACTCAGCTAAAAATCAGGAGGGGACGTGTTAAAAATTGGAAAGAAAAGAAAACCCGAAACCATAACCCGTAACCCGAAAAATAATTTCCGTTTAATCATAACCCATAACTACCCGATCCGTGATAAAATAGTAACCGTAACCCGAACCCATAACCCGAAAAATAAAAAAAGCATAACCCTAACCCGTAACCATAACCCGAAAAGAAAAAAACCTGTTCGGGTTTAACATCTCTGCACTGTGATACCATATACCTAATACAACTGCATAGAGTTGATTCATAAGTCATAACCAACTTGATTCAATGTTTAAATGCACTAAATTGGCTACTAACCAACTCTGTGTCATAGTGCTGTACAGAGATGGGTAATAATCGACTTGGCGCAATATTTAAATGCATTAAGCCGGCTAATACCTAATAACGACTTTTCTTTTTCTTTGAAGCACTTAAGTCAGCTTTTAACCGACTCTATATATACAACTACACGTGCTGGCTAATAAGCAACTCAGGATTAATGTTCAAATTTATGTTGAAAATATTTGCACAAAATTAATTAATTTTTGTATCATTAGAAAGCTGGTGAAATTTTCTTTAAAATACAATTTTCAAAACCCTATGTTGTCGCGGAAAATTTTGAATTATTCTCATTTTAACGCAGTTGCGACCCTTCACAACGTGTGAAGTATTCAAGCATATGGGGAATGCAAACGACGTCAGCCTATTAGTGATGACGTCATAATTCTGTGCTTGGCCTTATATTATAGGAGGTGTTGATAATTAATATTTTTTAATAATACAATTATATCATTTTTGAATAAAAAATAAATAAAAAAACTTGTGGAAAAGAATGTACTTCTTAGAAATTACTCATGGTATGATTTTTTTGGGAAATTTTTTATAGAACGATTTTTTTCTAAAAAAAATAATAATTTCCACATCATCGTTGGCATTCTCTTATTAAAGAATGCGTGATGTTTTCAAAATTCATAATAACTTTTGCGTTCGACACGCGTACACTTGCAAAACAGAACAAATTATCCAAAACTTTTGGAAATAATATTATTATTTATCCATTTATGTCACTTATTCTTGCTAATATCATTCAAATATATAATTTATTTCTACAAAGGAAAGATTTTTGCTCTTGGTGTGCTCAAATCAAGTAGTCAACTGGTATAATAGGATTACAAAGCTGTTATTACAATTTACGACTATTATATACGAATGAAGCCTACAATAGAATCAAAATTACAAATTTTCAAGCAATTTACGTTCTTTTTCATCAACTTAGCTGTATGGTACAAAATTTTAGCATATAAAAATCTCAAAGCATTAAGATACTTATACGATATATATTTTAACTATTCGTTTACTTCAACAGATTTTGGATTCTTTTGCTGGTAAAACAAATGTTTTCCATCGAAGGTGATATTTTCTCCAATTCCATTGCTCATTTAGAAACATGGTTGCGAGTAAAGTAATATAAAAGAACAAGATATGATCACTAAGTAGAAAAATGTAAAAGAAGTACAGTAACTGTTGATTAGGAACCAATGCAACCGCATCGCAGTGCTTTAAAATCTGGGAGCGGTTGCGTTTTTTCCATACAAACTCGTGTGAATTATTTTTTAAAACCCAGATGCTAATACAGGAAGCGCTGCAATACAGTAGCATTTGTGAAAAAGGGGTATTCTGGAACGCCGTACTTGTTCCTTAGAAGCAGGGACTGCAAAAGTGGAGGAAGGAAGCCCCCTGGAGATACCCATTTCACCAGGGCTGCAAAATTGATTGGAACATAGAACCAGAACCAAACTGGAAGCAAGAACCAGTAAAACCAATAAAATTTTGGAACCAGAACCAGAACCAACATCTTGAAATTGATACTAATGCTGGAACCAAAACCAGAACCAAAAATTTTTACTGCAGAGCCGAAACCAGAACCAGAACCAATATGAAAATGTAATGGTTCGGGTTCTAGAAGACAGTTATCATTTCGTTTCTATCTATTGTTTTGATTTTTTTTTTAACTTTCAAGTAAAATATAAAATTTTGTAATTTGAAATGAACGCCTAGGTAAGACAACGAAGATAAACATGAAAAAATGACGGCAAAATACGTGACCACATTTTTTTTTTTTTTAATGTAAATTGAATAAATAAAATGTTTAATTATTACAATTTAATTTCATGAATTATTTACAAGGGAAAAATGGTACCCTATAAAAAATCGAAAATGTTGGAAAAATATCGTGATAGTTTGACCTTGGGATGTACTTATAACCAGCTTGGAGCAGTGAGAATAGAGCAAAACAGATTGAATCGTTCCCATTACCTCTTGTTTACACAATTATTGTCAGTTGGATTGCGTTAAGTAAAAGATGCCTAAGCGACAAAATTATTAATTTTGAGAATGTATGATTTTTCGATAAAGACAAACAACACTGTAGAGTATGCTCATACCTGAAAAAATGAAAAATTTTGGTATTTTCCTTTGACTATATACTAGATGGACCGAGTTACGTGTTGGAAGACTGCAGTGAAACATTGCATGCATCACAGTCAGAACACTCGTTGCAACTTCATATCTTGCGCATGCCTGAAGTCCTTTATCACTTTCAGGTTATTCTGATTTTAAGCAGTACCATCGATGTTCCGCTGCCGCACTATTAGCGCGAAGTAAATTTGGGAATGCGCATTTACAATTTAGTCACGAGGGTTCTGAGAAAATCTGTGTAATGTATCATCGTTTTTGAGTTGACATTGGCTTGTTGCTAGCTCGATCCATCTAGTATATATTCAAAGGTATTTTCTTAATTTTTTCGTCCGTCAAAGTTTTTTCATAACATGGAACAATGCATAGCTAGTTATGTAAAACACATGCAAGCGACAATAACTACCATGATTGTTCATGCTATTAATTACCTAGGTATAAAATAATAGAAATGAATAAACAATAAAAAATAAAGGATATTAATAGTCACACGGATTAGTTTCATTTTTCATTCCAATTTACATGACCATTTTTCAATAATATTACTTCACAAATTTTTGGTTTCAATACTTCGTCCTGATTATGTTTGAAAAATGTAGTATTTTGATAGTTCACACATGTTTTTTTTGGAACTAATAAGAACTGGAACCGGAACGATATCATAGAACCAGAACCAGAATCAAAACTGAAGTCATAGAACTAGAACCAGAACCTGAACCAGAACCTTTATTTTTTCGGTTTTGCAGTCCTGCATTTCAGCAGGGGTGGAAGTACATGTATGAAATTTTGTTGGTGGTAGTAGGCGGAGGTGGAGGCAAGTAAACAAAAATCGTTGGAGGTATCTCGTCACGGAGGTACCTCTTTAAGGTACCCTCAGGAGGTATTATAATCTTTGGTAGTAGGAGGTGGAGGTATTTGAAAGATTCTGGAGGTAGGAAGCGAATGTGGAGGTACTTGGCCCAACCCTCCACAGTCCCCGCATAGAAGTTCTTGCTTTTTTTAACAAAAACATACTTGGGACTCATAATAGGCATTCAGCATATTTTCTTAGTTCAAGAGGGTTGTATGTATGGATAATTATATTTTATTCTCAACAAAACTTTGGTACTAAATTCATTGTTTTCAATTTTTTGTTTAATACCTTTGACTATATAGTATATGGACCTCTCGAACTATAGAAACGTAGTCAGCCAATATAACGCAAGTAAATGGAGGTCGCATTTCCAAAAACGCGTCTGCGCATCACAATTG